>ML392670.1:0-19833 GCA_005239525.1 Nicotiana knightiana | reverse complement strand
ATTTAACATTATATTACTTGCTACGATCACGTATACTTGCGTGGGCGTTTACAACCAACAATATTTCAAGGTTTCTTGGTGACACAGAGGAATTATGGGGGTATCCCTCGTGATGATAAAGTATTAGGGGTGTGTTATATATTTGAGTGGTGGAATTTGGATCAAACATGGTAATTGGTGCGCCTCATGGATTTTGAGACTGGGAGTTTTCATGAACAGATCATTTTTGTAGTTGTGAACTATGACGATGCGAGCAAAGCTAGTAAGGTGTTAGTATTGGTCATGATTCAGTCATTATGAACCTTTGGAGAGTTATTTACATGTTGTGGATGACTAGAGTTGATTTAGAATATAATTATTGGTAGGCCAGTATGGGTATGTGTTCTACATCGAGTCGAAATTGTTGACCCCAAATTACTATTGTTGAGGTATGTACCATTCGATTATCATTGAGCTTATTCATGTTTTGGAGTGATCTATGAGTTACCTTTCAGTGTTTCGAGGAGTTGTGATCATTGGTTGCATGTGCATAGGGTGCGGTTCTATTTGGGCTTTATAGCGAGATTTGAGTAAGGTAAGTAATTGGGTGTTGCAGGATTGAGACGTGTTGGTTATGTTCTTTCTGGTTCGGGTGGCATGGTATCGTCCGATTTTCCCCAGGGTTATGGCAGTGCACTTTGAGTAATGAATGTCAAATTTCGCATGGTTATTGATTTTTAGCAAGGTGGCTTGGTGTATTTCATGTGGTCCAGCCGTTGGATGGGATCACGCTTTGCAGCAGAGTTAGGTAGAGGTATGACACTTGGTGTCAGATTCGTGTGTTCTGATTTTACGGTGTGGGCCAGGCTTCTAGCATGATGCTGTGATGGTAATAGTTAATGGCAGGATAGTCCTCTCGTGTGAGTCTTCTTTATTTTATAAATTGATCTTTTGGATGTTGTTATTGAGTGCACGAGTTGCACAAGTTATGGCTCTGGATGGTATAGTGGTATTGATGCTGATCAGACGAATGGTTACTAGATTCTGCATGTTCCTTTCATCATCGGTAGCATATGAAAGTGTTAGAATGAGGCTTTGTTTGATGAGAGGTTATTTACTGGTATTGGGTTGTTATAAGAACTATTGTGATTAGGAGTTATCGCCCACGACTGCTTGAGTCATGTAGTGTATCATGGTATTTCATCTTGGATATGCCCAGACTTATTCAGTTTATAGTTGTGGGATTTTGATCTTGTAAATTGATTCAGAAGTGAAAATGTAGTTCTAAGGTTTATGCGTCAAGATTGGATTTCAAAATTTCAATTGTGTTGTGCAATTAGATCTATATGGCGTAGAGTGACATGGGATCACCTCCGAATATGTGCATGTAGGTTACACAACAATTTTGTGGTGTTTGGAACAACTCTATGCACGTTCGAGGATGAACGTGTGTTTAAGTGGGGGAGAATGTAACGACCCGGTCGGTTGTTCAGTAGAAATTTCATTATTATTCCTGTTTTTGCCTTGTCATAAGTTGGTTATACTGTTTATGATGTGTTAGAGCTGGTAGGCTCGGAATCGGAATGGCTGTAGCGAGGATTTAGCCATTTAGTCTTTAAAAATAGCCTTATAGTTGGAAAAGTCAACTGAGAGTTGACTTATTGGTAAATGACCTCGAAATGCGGATTTTATGGCTCGGATAGCTTCGTTAGGTGATTTGGGACTTAGAAGTGTGTTCGGAATATTTTTTTGATGTCCGATGTAGAATTAGGCTTGAATTGGCGAAAGTTAGTTTTTGGCGATTTTCGGTCAGCAGTGGAAAATAGGCTATCGGGTCAGAATGGAATTCCGACAGTTGGAGCAGGTTCGTAATGTCATTTTGGATATGTCTGCAAATTTCAGGTCAATCGAAATTAATTTTGGATAGTTTCAGGGTCGTTGGTGGAGTTTAGGAATTTCAAAGTTCATAGGCTTGAATTTGATGTGATTTTGGTGTGATTTTGGTGTTTTGATGTTGTTTTTGATGTTTCGAAGGCTCGACTAAGTTCGAATGATGTTATGGGACATGTTGGTATATTTGTTGAGATTTCCGAGGGCTTCAGGTGGATTTTGAAAGGTTAACGGATCAATTTAGACTAGGAGAAAAGTTGCTGCATTTTTTTTCACAGCAGCATGAACAGTAACTCGGGTGAACAGTACTCGGGTGAACAGTAAATCGGGTGAACAGTAAAACGCGTGAACCGTATTGAAAAAAAACCTCCACGATCATTAAACCCTTTTACGCCATTTTTGAACGGGAAAAGAGCTTTTAGGCGATTTTGAAGAGAGAAAATCATTGTTCTTCATTGAGGTAATGATATTGGACCCTAAAACTAGATTATTTGTGATTAAGGAACAAAATATCAGCGTTTAATTCATGATAATTAGTAGAAAAAGGTGGAGTGAGGGCTTGAGATTATGAGACCTTCTAGGGATAATTTGAAGGGTTAAACGAACTCCGATTTTCGAGTTCTTTATATGTACGAACTCGTGAGATTATGAAGAATATTTTGGTATAAAATTTGTCAAGTTCCGAGACGTGGGCCCAGGGGTCCGGTTTTGGCTAATTTCAGATTTTGTGCTAAAATTGGTATTTTTCAATTGGAATTCATTCCCTTAGTACAATTTAATGAGAAAGATCTGATCTTTATAGATTTGGAGAACTCGAAGTTGATTCGAGGGGAAAATGCATTGCGGAGTAGCTTTTCGGGATAGTTTGAGGTAAGTAATGTCATTAAATCCTGTCCTGAGGGTGTGAAACCCCGGACTTTACATCCTTTCACAGATTTTGGAGTGACGCACACACTGGATGACGAGTGTGGGGCGTGCCCGAACTGGAAATTTGGAAAAATATTCCCTTTTAGGCAACTATTGAGTTGCGAAACTGCTTTATATATTTTATAGTATTATCATGTTTTGGATATAATTGGGTTGTAAGCCATGTTTTGGGCCTAGAGCCGATTTGTTTTAACCCCTTGGGGGCTATTTTTCTGATAATTCCTCACGTAGAAATTATGATTTTACACTCAGTATTTCCTGGCAAATTGTTTTGACACTCAGCGCTTGTTGATATTAATTCTTGAAATGAAATACTGTTTTGGGTCGAGAACCCTGTTTATTTATGGCCCGAGTGACATGTTGAGAGTGTTTGACTGAGTGAGGTCGAGGGCCAATATTGTGAGCATGTTATGATATGAGAGAGGCCGAGTGCCTGAGAGTGATTGATGCCATGATTTGTCTTGTTTATAGCGCTTGGGCTGTAGGAGCCCTTCCGGAGTCTGTACACACCTCAGTAAGCGCAGGTACTTACTGAGTGCGAGTGCCGAGTGCCGAGTATCGAGTGATGAGTGATTGGTAGGCATGAGTGATAGTGAGCTTGCCCGATGGGCTGACGCTGAGTGACTGTGAGGTGCTGAGTGACTGTTATTGAGTGATGGTGAGGTGCTAAGTGATTGATTACGAGTAATGATTTTGTTCGAGGGGCAGTTTAAAATTGATATTTTGCTGAGCTTTTGATTATGATTCGTTTCATCTTTCAAACTGATATTTTGGGAGTTCTACTGAGAAATATTGGAAATTATACTTGTTTCAAGGATTTTTTACGGAAACTGGTTTTTGAACTTATGTATACTTTATTGAGACTTGATATTTTACGGTTTTGTGGATTTGTGTATTTGTTGCTGTGTGTTTCTTATTCTTCAGACTGTGATTTATTTTCATTACTACTGAGTTGGCGTACTCATCATTAGTCTCTGCACCTCTGTGTGGAGACCCAGGTACTGGTTCGGAGCAGTAGCCATTCGAGTTCGTTATCGTCAGCTTTTGGGATTTTGAGGTATCTGTCCAGCGTCTGTAGCTTCTCCATTTCTCTTCCTTCATTAGTATTAGTATTTTATTCCGAGACATGGTTTATGATATTAGCAGTGTTAGTTTATTCTTAGATGCTCGTGATCGGTTGACTCCAGTCCTGGGGGATTTGTTTAGACAATAGATTATATTATTATGTTTGCTTAAAGACTTAGAGAAAATTTTTATACTCTCTCGCTCGTTATTATTGATTTTTGAGAAATTATATTAAAACAATTGTGTAGTTATGGGTTGGTTGGTGAGATACAAACCAAATGTATGTTATTAGTAAGATAATTTTACATTCTCAAATCTACTTTATTCTTTTTTCCGTGAAATAGAGAGGAGGAGACGCTAAAAAGAAAGGTAGGATAACCTAAACTTAGCATGAATTATTTGTTGCACCCTAAACTACTAGTGGTTTTTATTACTATCCTCAATTTGACAATGTGATAACCGTTAATCTCATGAATACTGAAGTGGCAATGAGCGTGAATAAACATCTTTTTAGGCGCATAGCAGTAAAACATTAAAATTCAGCTTCGGTAGATAATTATTTTTCAATCATTAATAGCCACGTATGACACATATATAATGATTTATTTATTATAATTTTGTATTTCTTCTTGCTTCATCTTAGTATACAATAGATAATTTACACAATTTTTTATTTTTAAAATTTCCTTTTTAGATACAATGTTTATACATTCGAACTGTGTATTCTTTTGCATACCAAAATTGTGAAAATGTTTGCTAGAAAATGGAAACAACCTTTTTATCCTCAGAAGGTAAGGATAAGGTCCTGCGTACACACTACTCTCCTCAGATTCAACTGAGTGGGATAAAACTAGGAATGTTGTTGTTGACGTTTTGCCTAGATGGAAATTTTATGATTGTATTATTTTCACCAATCTCACAGGTGACTCGCAAGGACAATTTAATTTGCATTCCTTAGCCCCAGTACCTCTTCATTAAGTATGAACTATATACAAGGGTAAGTGCCATGTATCTCAACTGTTACTTTGTTGCTTGTCATTTATGATCTTACTTACAAGCCATAAGATACTTAGTATATATATGGACTAATATTCCTTTATATTAAATTCCACAGATCAATGCTTCAATCTTGAGAAATTCAGCACTGGTTTAATTACAATTGCATATACATCTACTTTTTTTTAATTGGACCCCGAACATAGCGGGAACTTAGTATACTGGGCTGCTTTTTTTTAATTAGTATTCCTCACGAGCGAGAACTATGAAAACACACACACATATAATGGTGTTCCCTCTATTGATGGAAGCGATGATCTGTTAGGTAATGATCTTAGTCTTGTCTTACCCTAACAAGATCCAGACTTAAATTCTCTGGTCTAAACACAGGTGCAACAGAAATTGCAAATGAGAATAGAGGCACAAGGTTAACGCTATTGATAAAAGAACTCTTGTCTTTGGGAGGAACAATAATTAAATAAATAAAAACTACCGGATTTTTTGGACTTTCCGGAAAATAAATGTCACATTTGTATATTAGAAACTCTTTAACTATAATATCTCATTTTATCTTAATGACACATGCTCTTATAGCCAGTGGCGAAGCCACATGGTCACAAGGGTGGTCAACTGACCACCCTTCGTCGAAAAATTGTACTATGTATATGGGTAAAGTATTACGTTTTAGAGGTATATAACACATATTGAACACCCTTTACCAGAAACTTTTTTTCACTTTTTTCAAGTTTGAATACCCTTGGCAAAATTTCTAGCTTCGCAACTGTTTATAGCCATCAAAATGTTATGATATATAAAAGTCCAAAACGATCTAAAGATAAGTTAATTATATTACAATTTTATTCTTTTTCTAATAAAAAAATCGTGCTCCATCAAAACAATCAGATAAAATGGAGAGGTAAAAGATATCAAAAAATAAAAATAAAAATAAAAAATACCTTTAACATTGCCATTTCCATAGAGGCAAACTTTGTCTTTGGGAGGAACAAGAGTTCCAGGTTGAGAGAGGTTGCCAGCAAAGTAACCAGCAAAGCAGTTAGCAGAGATGTAAGTGTAAGGAATATGGGCTTTTTCTATCGCTTTTCTCACTTCCATCTTCTCATCAAATGTCACTCTTCCTGGTTTCATTGCATGTCCCATTAATGCTGGATCCATTCCAAATTCCGATGGCAAGAAACGCTGCCAATTTTTATTTTTATTTTGTATCAACACAAATAATTAAGAACAGGAAGTAGCAAAATGATTACCCTATCCAACGGCAGAGGCGGACTCAAAATTTTAACGCGACAATGAGAGGACCAGTCAGTGGCGAAGCCACATGTTCACAAGGATGGTCAGTTCGTCGAAAAATTACACTGTGTATAATTAGTAATTTAATTAACTATCCTTATGAGTCAAGTCAAAGGTTCGTCATGGGGATAGTAATGTTATTCACTGCTCCCCATCTTAACCAACTTTATCTTTTCAATTTTCTTTGAGGTCTTTTGTTTTCTTGTTCTACTTTTACACTAATGCATTTCTTCTCTATATTGTTGTGATTTTGCATGCTTGTTCAAAATTGAAGGTCTATTGAAAACAACATGGTTAAGGCTGTATACTCACTATTCTCCCCAAACTTTACTTGTGAGATTATACAGATTTTGTTGTTGTTAGTGTCGTCTTTTGTTTCCATGACTAGATTTACAGAATAAATTCAGCAGAAATAGTCATTTTGGAATTTGTATCCTTTTTACTGGTTAAATGGATAGGTTGATCGGCTACCTGAACTTCCACTTGTCGCAAAGGTTCGATTGTTCACTTTGTAATTTTCTTCCCAATTTTCCCAATATATAATGGAATATTTTTTAAAGAAAGAAATGGACAGGTTACCGTTCAAATACAGTGCCTTGGAAATTCTTGTCCATTTATCACAGAGTAAAATGGGCAGCTTACCCTTAGATTTAACTAACCTCCGTGATCCTAAACCTGTTATTCACCTTCGATAAATATGTTAAAACTAGGCTATATATGGACTATTTGAAGTAACATATTCACCTAAAATTTTATTAGACATGAACAACAAAATCAAACGAGAAAAAGAAAAGAAAATTAGCCAATCAGAAAAGACACAAGATTTGTGTCACGAGCCATTTTACCCTCCGAAAGGTATCGTGACGGCACCTAGTCCCTATGACTAGGTAAGCCTAACATTTGCGAAAAAATGACAGAATCAATAAAATAAAGACAGAAAAGAACTCAAGTAGATATAATATAGCTGCTCAGCATATACACTTTCACTTCCCAAAACCCGAAATGACACCATAGTCACAAGCTTTGTACTAAATGTAGCTCTATACAATTAAACAGTGGAAAAATACACAAGTCTTCTATGCCTATACTAGAGTATAAGGGGACTCATGGGATTCTGCGGACGCGGCAGAATTACCTCGCGGTCTCCTGGCTGCTGCTAGGACGACTCCTAGCCATGATACTGGATGCTGGTACCTAGATCTGCACATGGGAAAAACATGCACAGGAAAGGGCGTGAGTACTCCACATTCGGTACTCCATAAGTGCCAAGCCTAACCCCATTCAAGTAGTGACGAGGTCAGGTTGAGGCCCTACTGAGTTTGTAAAACAAGTCAATATATAATTTAAAATAGTGAAACACAGATAAGCAATGATAAACAGGATTATCGAAGACGGAAAGATTTAATAACAGAAAGAGAGCCCTCAGCTCAGCACATCATATATCTCAACAGTAAATGTGCAATGCAGTACACGGGGAAAGCTCCCGGATCTCAGTCCGTAGTCCCAATTTAAATATGCTATGCAGTATAGGCGGAAAGCTCCCGAATCTTTGTCAGTAGTCCCAATTTAAATATGCATTTCAGTACAGGGGAAAGCTCCCGAATCTCGGTCCGTAGTCCCAATTTAAATATGCTATGCAGTATAGGCGGAAAGCTCCCGAATCTTTGTCAGTAGTCCCAATTTAAATATGCATTTCAGTACAGGGGAAAGCTCCCGAATCTCGGTCCGTAGTCCCAATTTAAATATGAAATGCAGTACAGGGGGAAAGCTCCCGGATATCGGTCCGTTGTCCCAATTTAAATATGCAAAGTAGAAGTATGTCAATTATGGCTTAATTAAACAATCCAGAAAAAAACAACAGGCAAGAATAGAGTAAAGCTACCTAAGTATTATGTGATTAGTAGCAAATAAGAGGAAATCAAGTCAGAACAGGTAGGCATGCTTACTCTTAAGCTATCTACTCTATTAAGATGGAAACAATAATATGTGAATGAAAATGAGCGATTTCGTAAGAGTAAAAATAGGATTTTAGCAACAATGACCCGAGTACGCACTCGTCACTTCGCGTACACGGGGTCCACATAACAAAATCAGTATAAAAATTACTAAGGGAAAGTCTCCAACACAGAATTAGGCAAGCCACTTACCTTGACTGTGCTAATCAAGTCAATACCATGCTCTTGCCACGAGTATCTGACTTCGGGTTGCCCAAATCTATTCAAATCTATTGCATGGTTTAAATATCACTTCAATGGAACAAAATAGCTAATTATTTATAAGTTAATATACAAAATTAGGAAATTCGCCCAAAAAGTCCCCCGGGACCACGTCTCGGAATCGGGTAAAATTTATATTTTTCGAACACCCATTCGCTCATGAACCCACTCGAACAAGAATCAACAAAATCCGACGTCTAAATATCCCTAAAACCTCAGATTTCTACTTGGGGAAATTTCATCCCACTTTCATGTTTTTTCATCCAATTTCATTGATAAGATTGAGGCAAATGATTGATATTATCGATATATAAAGTGATTAAGGTTAGAAAACGTTACCTATGATTCTCCTTCTCAAATCTCATAGAAAATCGCCAAGTTCCGAGCTCACAATCGATTTTGGAATTATGAAATTCAAACCCTCAGATTTTTGGTATAAACTACCCAGATATTTCGCACCTGTACACTGGGATCGCATCTGCGGAAACCCAATCGCAGGTGCAGCAGTTCATTTAGTGGTCTGGGGTTGCACCTGCGGCACCCCTTTCGCACCTGCGTGCCCGGACCTGCGGACATACCATCGTAGGTGCGGAAGTTCATTTAATGGCCTGGGGTCACACCTGCGGAACCCCCTTCGCACCTGCGTGTCCGCACCTGCGGAAATACCATCGCAGGTGCGAGACACTAGAACCAGAATGGTTCAGCTGTTCTCAAATTTCCAAAACTCACCCGTTGGGCATCCGAAACAACCCCGAGGCCCCCAAGACCTCAACCAAACCTACCAACAGACCCTAATACCTTGTTCAAACTTGGTCGAGCCTTACAAACACATCTCATAACATCAAAATCATCAATTATGCATAGATTCAAGCCTAAGAACTTTGAAAATTTCTAGAATACACATCCGATGCCGAAACACGTCTAGACCCATCTGAATGACCTCAAAATTTGCACACAGGTCATAAATGGCGTTACAGACCTGCTTTCGCTTTCGGAATTCCATTCTGAGTCCGATATCAAAATTTCACCTATCGGCCGAAATCTCCGAAATTCTAACTTTCACCAATTCAAGCGTAAATCCACAACCGACTTCAAAAACACATTTCAAACACGCTCCTAACCCCGAAATCACCCAACAGAGCTAACAGAGTCGACAGAATTCCATTCCGGATCTGTTTTCACACAGCTCTAGCTACGACCATATTTCTAAAGCTAAATTCCACATTTATGGACTATGCGTCCAAAATCACCCCGGATTTTATCACTCAACGCTCCGATAAGTTCCAATAACATAAATAGACATGGGAGAAGCGGTTAATAGGGGATCGGGGTGCAAATTCTTAAAACGACCGACCGGGTCGTTACATCCTCCCCCTCTTAAGAAAATCGTTCGTCCTTAAACGAGCATAGAAACATACCTGAAGCTGGGAAAAACTGAGGGTATTGACTCTGCATATCCTGCTCGGTCTCCCAAGTCACCTCCTCGACTGGCTGACCTCTCCACTGAACCTTTACTGACGCAATATCCTTTGACCTGATCTTTCTAACCTGCCTGTCCAATATAGCCACAGGCTCCTCAACATATGATAGATCCTTTTCCAATTCGACTGAGCTGAAATCCAAGACATGAGTCGGGTCACCGTGATACTTCTGGAGCATGGAGACGTGGAACACCGGATGAACCCCTGCTGCGCTGGGAGCCAGGGCTAGATCATAAGCAACCTTCCCAACATGTCGCAACACCTCAAAAGGGCCAATAAATCTCAAACTCAGCTTTCCTTTCTTCCCGAACCTCATGACACCCTTCATAGGCGATACCCGAAGAAAAATCCAATCACCAGCAATAAATGCCAAGTCACGAACCTTCCGGTCCGCATAGCTCTTCTGCCTGGACTAGTCTTTGTGAAGTCACTCCTGAATCACCTTCACCTTGTCCGGGGCATCCTGAACCAAGTCTGTACCCAACAATTGGGCCTCGCCCGACTCAAACCATCCCACGGGAGACTTGCATCACCTACCATACAAAGCCTCATACGGCGCCATCTGAATGTTGGACTGGTAGCTGTTGTTATAAGCAAACTCTGCAAGAGGAAAGTACCGATCCCATGACCCTCCAAAATCCATCACACAGGCACGGAGCATATCCTCGAGAATCTGAATCGTGAGCTCGGACTGCCTGTCCGTCTGAGGGTGAAAAGCTTTGCTCAACTCTACCCTGGTGCCTAACTCCTACTGAACGGCTCTCCAGAACCGTCAAGTGAACTGTGTACCTCTGTCTGAAATGATAGATACTGGAATACCGTGGAGGCGAACAATCGCTCTGATATAAATCTCAGCAACCTCTCCGATGAATAGATAGTCAGTACTGGAAGGAAATGGGCTGATTTGGTCAGCCGATCCACAATCACCTAAATAGCATCATGCTTCCTCAAAGTCCGAGGAAGTCCAACCACAAAGTCCATGGTGATCCACTCCTACTTCTACTTTGGAAGCTCAATCTGCTGAAGTAACCCTCCCGGTCTTTGATGCTCACATTTGACTTGCTGACAATTGAGACACTTGGCTACAAACTCCACTATATCTTTCTTCATTCTTCGCCACTAATAGTGCTGTCTCAAATCCTGGTACATCTTCGTGGTGCCCGGATGGATGGAATACCGCGAACTATGGGCCTCCTCAAGAATCAACTCCCGAAGCCCATCCACATTGGGCACACAGATCCGACCCTGCATCTTCATCACACCATCATCTCCTATAGTTACATCCCTGGCATCACCCCTCCACACTCTATCCTGAAGAACCAAAAGGTGGGGATCATCATACTGGCGCCCTCTGATGCGGTCATGAAGGGAAGATTGAGCAACCACACAAGCTAATACCCGGTAAGGCTCAGAAAGATCCAATTTCACGAACTGACTGGCTAAGGACTGAACATCAAAGGCTAGAGGCCTCTCAGCTACATGAAGGTATGCCAAACTCCTCAAACTCTCCGCTCGGCGACTCAAGGCATCGGCCACCACATTGGCCTTCCCCAGGTGGTATAATATAGTGATGTCATATCCTTTAGAAACTCAAACCACCTACACTGGCGCAAATTTAGATCCTTCTGTCTGAATATATGCTGCATACTCCTGTGATCCGTGAATATCTCACAGGGAACACCATATAAATAATGACGCCATATCTTCAGGGCGTGAACAATCGCTGCTAACTCGATATCATGAACATGGTAGTTTTTCTCATGGACCATCAATTGTCTGGACGCGTAGGCAACCACCCTACCATCTTACATCAACACCGCTCCCAAGCCAATCCTCAAAGCATCACAATAAACTATATAGGATCCGGAGCTGGTAGGAAAACCAACATAAGAGCTGTAGTCAGGGCTGTCTTGAGCTGCTGAAAGCTCTCCTCACACTCCTCAGTCCATTTAAAAGATGCACCCTTCTGGGTCAGTCTGGTCATGGGCGCTGAGATGGATGAAAAGCCGTCCATAAAATAGCGATAATGCCCAGCCAAACCGAGGAAACTGCGGATCTCAGTAGCTGAGGACGGTTTGGGCCAACTCTGAACCGCCTCCACCTTCTTCGGATCTACCTTGATCCCATCCAAAGACACCACGTCTCCTAGGAATTCCACAGAATATAGCCAAAATTCACACTTGGAAAACTTGGCATACAACTTCTTCTCCCTCAATGTCTGAAGCACGGTCCTCAAGTTCTACTCATGGTCCTCCTGGGGCCTAGAATATACCAGAATGTCTTCAATGAGCACAATGACGAAAGTATCAAGATGAGGATGAAATATTCTACGCATCAGGTGAATGAAGGCTGCTGGGGCGTTGGTCAGCCCGAATGACATAAGAAGGAACTCATAGTGGCCATATCTGGTCCTGAAGGTAGTCTTCGGGATATCCGGTTCCCAAATCTTCAACTGATGATAACCAGAACGTAGAAAAATCTTAGACAACACCCTAGCACCCTGTAACTGGTCAAATAGATCATCAATGCGAGGCAATGGGTACCTGTTTTTCACTATCACCTTATTCAGCTGCCGGTAGTCAATACACATACACATAGAGCCATCCTTTTTGTTCACAAATAATACCGTAGCGCCCCAAGGTGATACACTAGGCCTGATGAATCCCTTCTCAAGCAACTCCTGTAACTGCTCCTTCAACTCCTTCAACCCAGGAGGATCCATGCGATAAGGAGGAATGGAAATGGGCTTAGTGCCCGGCAACAAGTCAATGCCGAAATCAATGAATCTATCGGGTGGCATACCCGGTAGATCAGCTGGAAATACATCAGAATAGTCCCTGAAAACTGGCACTGACTCAACTGCAGGGGTCTCAGTACTAACATCTCTCACATAAGCCAAATATGCATCACACCCCTTTCCAACCATCCACTGAGCCTTAACAAAAGAAATGACTCAGCGGGGAGTATACTCCAAGGAATCTCTCCATTCTAACCTCGGAGATCCTGGCATAGCCAATGTCACGGTGTTGGCGTGACAATCAAGAATAGCATAATAGGGAGACAAGCAGTCCATACCCAATATAACCTTGAAATCTACCATACTGAGTAGTAGCAAATCAGCTGTGGTCTCAAATAATACCGATGCATCCCTATGACAAACGGGAACAATACCTGTAATGACTGAATCTAAAGCAATGGCCTCGGACCGGACATGAAGGTCATAGTACATGGCCTGGCCTCCCCCTCTAGGGTGACCTCGACCTCCCCGACCTCCACCTCGAGCTGCCTGAGGTGGTGGTGTAGCAGCTGGGGCTGGAAGAATAGTTGGAGGACCTGGTGGAAGACGTGTAGCCTGATAAATCTGAGGGGGTGTACCCTGATAAATCTGAGGTGGTGCACCCCTCCTCACTGCAGGGAAATCTCTGATCATATGATGAGGGTCTCCACACTCGAAGAAACCCCTCGGAGGACGTGGCGGCCGCTGCTGACTCTGAACTGGCTAATGATAGCACCTCGAGCAGGAGGCACATGAGATACTGGTGGTGCATAATAAGGCTCCTAAGGTCTAGGAGGAGCTGGAATATCGCTGGCTGCTGGGAGAGCTGAATGAACATGGCGAATCACAAACCCCTACCATAGCGTGCTGCTGGTGCACGGGCTCCTGAAAAATGACCAGTCTCTCGAGACCTCTTGGCCTCTCTCTCCTCCCTGTCCCGAGCTAACATAGTCTCAATTCTTCGGGCAATACTCACGGCTACTGGTAAGAAATATATGTCTCCAGCTCTCTGGCCATGCTGGTCCGAATACTGGGGTGTCCCTCAATAAAGCACCGAACCCTCTCTCTAACTGTGACAACCAAAGCTGGTGCATGGCGAGCCAAATTGCTGAAACGAACTGCATACTCTGACACAGTTATGGCACCCTGACGTAGCTGCTCAAACTCCACATGCTAAGTATCCCTGAAGCTCTCAGGGACAAACTCAAGTAAGAACATCTCGAAAAACTGAGCCCAAGTAAGTGAAGCTGCCTCATCCGGGCTACTAAGCTCAAAAGAACACCACCACTGATAAGCTGCTCCCTTCAGCTGTAAAGTAGTGAAAGAAACCCCACTCATCTCCACAATACCCATAGTGCGGAGAATGCGATGGCACCCCTCAAGAAAACCTAGGGCGTCATCCGAAGCTAGTCCTCTGAACTCAGGTGGGTGGTACTTCTTGTACCTCTCAAGTCGGAGGTGATCTGCCTCAGGAACATCCATCCTAGTCTCATCTTGAGCTGGGGCTACTGGGGGCATAGGAATATACTCTGGGACCTGCCCAATATGAACTCTCTGCTCAGGAGTACGGGCCGCCGGAGTCTGTATCCCTCCTTCGGCCTGGGATGTAGCTGGAGCTATCGGGAGTAGACCCGCCTGAGATAGAGTACTGAAGGCACTCAAGAACTGGGCTAATGTCTCCTGGAGGTCTGGAGTAACAGTAGGGGTCTCCTGTGCCCCTCCAACTGTAGCTACTGGGGGCTCCTCTGCCTCCACTCTAGCCGGTGCTCGGGCTGCATCGCGTGCTCATCCTCTGCCCCGGCCCCTACCTCTGGTGGCTTTGACTGGGGGCTCGGGTGTCTGGTCATAAGTACATCCGGTATGGGTACGATTCATCTACAAACAAGAATAGAATAGAGTTTAAGAAATCGATGACAACAACTACCACGATAAGGAATTCTAAAGAATTTGATTGTTCTTAACAGTTACATAGCCTCCCGAAGATAGATACGGACACCTCTGCACCGATCCGCAAGACTCTAATAAACCAGCTTGTGACTTGTGACTCCTATGAACCTAGACGCTCTTATACCAACTTGTCACGACCCCATTTACCCTCCGAAAGGTATCGTGACGGCACCTAGTCTCTATGACTAGGTACGCCTAGAATTTGCGAAAAATGACAGAAACAATAAAATAAAGCGAGAAAAAGAACTCAAGTAGATATAACGTAGCTACTCATCATATACATTTACTTCCCAAAATCCGGAATGTCACCATAGTCACAAGCTCTTTACCAAGTGTGGATCTATACTATGAAATATCGGAAAAATATACAAGTCTTCTATGCCTATACTAGAGTAGAAGGGGACTCGTGGGATTCTGCGGACGCGGAAGAATTACCTCACGGTCTCCTGGCACATGGGGAAAGCATGCACAGGAAAGGGTGTGAGTACTCCACATTCGGTACTCCGTAAGTGTCAAGCCTTACCCCAGTCAAGAAGTGATGAGGTCAGGTTGAGGTCCTACTGAGTTTGTATAAACAAGTTAATATATGATTTAAAACAGTGAAGTACAAATAAGCAATGATAAAAAGGGTTAACGAGGATGGAAATATTTAATAACAGAAAGAGAGCCCTCGGCTCAGCACATCATATATCTCAACAGTGAATGTGCATTGCAGTACATGGGGTAAGCTCTCGGATCTCGGTCCGTAGTCCCAATTTAAATATGCTATGCAGTACAGGGGGAAAGCTCCCGGATCTCCGTCCGTAGTCCCAATATAAATATGCATTTCAGTACAGAGGAAAGCTCCCGGACCTCGGTCCGTAGTCCCAATTTAAATATGAAATGCAGTACAGGGGGAAAGCTCCCGGATCTCCGTCCATAGTCCCAATTTAAATATGCATTTCAGTACAGGGAAAGCTCCCGGATCTCGGTCCATAGTCCCAATTTAAATATGCAAAGCAGTACAGAGGAAAGCTCTACGATCTCGGTCCGTAGTCCCAATTTAAATATGCAAAGTAAAAATATATCAATTATGGCTTAACTTAAACAGTCCAGGAAGAACAACAGGTAAGAATAGAGTAAAACTACCTAAGCATGACGTGACTAATAGAAAATAAGAGGAAATCAATCAGAACAGGTAGGCATGCTTACTCTTAGGCTATCTACTCAATTAAGATAGGAAACAATAATATATGAATGAAAATGAGCGATTTCATGGGAGTAAAAATAGGATTTTAGCAACAATGACCTGTGTACACACTCGTCACCTCGCATACACAGCGTCCACATAACAAAATCAGTATAAAAATGCCTAAGGGAAAGTCCCCAACACAGAATTAGGCAAGCCACTTACCTAGACTGCGCTAATCAACTCAATACCAAGCTCTTGCCACGAGTATCTGACTCTGGGTGGCCCAAATCTATTCAAATCGATTGCATGGTGTAAATATCACTTCAAGGGAACAAAATAGCTAATTATCTATAAGCTAATACGCGAAATTAGAAAATTCTCCCAAAAAGTCCCACGGACCCACGTCTCGGAATCGGGTAAAATTTATATTTCCCGAACACCCATTGGCTTATGAAACCACTCGAACAAGAATCAACAAGATCCGACGTCTAAATCTCCCTAAATCCTCAGATTTCTACTTGGCAAGATTTCATCCCATTTCCATGGTTTTTCAACCAATTTCCTTGATTAGATTGAGGAAAATGATAGAGATTAATGATATATAAAGGGATTAGGTTAGAAAACATTACCTATGATCCTCCTCCTCAAATCATACTAAAAATCGCCAAGTTCCGAGCTCACAATCAATTTTGGAATTATGAAATTCAAACCCTCGGATTTTGGAATAAACTGCCCAGACTTATCGCACTTGCGACACTGGGATCGCACCTACAGTGCCGCATCAGCAGTGCCGCACCTGCGGAAACCCAAGTGCAGGTGCGGAAGTTCATTAAGTGGCCTTGGGTTGCACCTGCGACACCCCTTTCGCACCTGCGGAAATACCATGGCAGGTGCGGAAATTTCTTTAATGGCCTGGGGTCGCATCTGCAGCTCCCCCTTCGCACCTGCATGTCCGCACCTGCGTGTCCGCACCTGCAGAAATACCATCGCAGGTGCGAGACACCAGAACCATAATGGTTTAGCTGTTCTCAATTTCACAAAACTCACCCGTTGGGTATCCGAAACAACCTTGAGGCCCCTGTGGCCTCAACCAAACCTACCAACTGACCCTAGTACCTTGTTCAAACTTGGACGAGCCTTTAAAACACATCTCATAACATCAAAATCATCAATTATGCATAGATTCAAGCTTAAGAACTTAGGAAATTTCTAGAATTAACATCCGATTCTGAAACACGTCTAAACTCATCTGAATGACCTCAAATTTTGCACACAGGTCATAAATGACATTACAGACCTGCTGTCACTTTCGGAAATCCATTCCGCGTCCGATATCAAAATCTCACCTATCGGCCAAAATCGCCGAATTTCTAACTTTCGCCAATTCAAGCCTAAATACAGAACCGACCTCGAAAACACATTCCGAGCACGCTCCTAACCCCGAAATCACCCAATGGAGCTAACAGAGTCGACAAAATTCCATTCCGAATTCGTCTTCACACAACTCTAGCCACGACCAGATTTCTAAGGCTATATTCCACATTTATGGACTATGTGTACAAAATCACCTCGGATTTCATCACTCAACACACAGACAAGTTCCAATAGCATAAATAGACATGGAAGAAATGGTAAATAGGGGTTTGGGGTGGTAATTTTCAAAACGATCGACCGGGTCGTTACAATTATATTAAAATTTAGAAAGATATTATTCTTTTGTACAAATAAAAACTCAAAGTTATTTGGATGATACCCTCCAAAGTTTTGCTAGCTACTGAATAGGACTACCAAAAGACCCCGTGAACCCCCTCATGTACATTTCCTCTCTAAAGCATAACCGAGTTTAAGTTTCGTGCACTAATAGTGTAGATTTTTTAACATTATTATGATAAGTCGATCTACACTAATGATTAATTATTTATAATAAATAAAATTACTTGAAAAATAAAACAATAACATGTTATATGTCATTATATATACTGACATTATACTCGATGTCAATATATACATAAATCCATAGTTTTTTGGGGTCAAATTCCAAGATTAATGTTGCGCCAAAGAGTGTTGTAGCTTTGTAAGCACTTTCAACTGTTAAACGCGAAGGGTAAAAGAGTGGAGCAATAATGTCCAATATCCCAACATATAATTAGAGGAAAATAAACATGGTTTGGCGTTCAACAAACTAGAGGAAAAAAGTTAGGTGACCAATTTGTGTGTGTTGGAAGTCTATCCTTTTTGCGACAAGATACATAAATGTAAATTGTCAATGCGTAAGCCAATCACCTAGAAAGTTTTGGTTTGGTTGGTGAGATACAAACCAAATGTAGGTTATTAGTAAGATAATTTTACAATCTCAAATCTACTTTATTCTTTTTTTCAGGAAATAGAGAGGAGGAGATGCCGAAAAGAAAGGTAGGATAACCTAAACTTGGCATGAATTATTTGATGCACCCTAAACTACTAGTGGTTTTTATTACTATTCTCAACTTGACAATGTGATAACCGTTACTCTCATGAATACTGAAGTGGCAAAGAGGGTGAATAAACATCTTTTTAGGCAGCTTCAGTAGATAATTATTTTTCAATCATTGATAGCCACATAGTCATATATAATTATTTATTTATTATAATTTTGTATTTCTTCTTGCTTCATCTTAATATACAATAGATAATTTACACAAATTTTTTATTTTTAAAATTTCCTTTCTAGATACAATGTATTCTTTTGCATGCCAGCTTGGCAATAGCCAGCCCTTTTGTAGGAAAACTTTCGTATCTATGATATAGTTTGCTTGCTTGGAGTCTCTTGCTCTGTTCATCCTACTGTGGTATCAGAGCCAACCCATACTTTCGGAGGGAGGAACAGTTTACTAAATATGTCTGAGTCGTTTCCATCATCCTCTTCCCTAGCAAAAATGAATATGTCTCCTACTCTATATAAAACCTTGTCTAAAAAATATGATTATCTCTATGAAGTTGATATCCTACCCGATGAACAAAAAATATCTTCCACTGAACTGCCCCTAATAAACCCTTACTCAGTTTTTGCCAAAAAATCATNTCCTACTGTGGTATCAGAGCCAGCCCATCCTTTCGGAGGGAGGAACAGTTTGCTAAATATGTCTGAGTCGTTTCCATCATCCTCTTCCCTAGCAAAAATGAATATGTCTCCTACTCTATATAAAACCTTGTCTAAAAAATATGATTATCTCTATGAAGTTGATATCCTACCCGATGAACAAAAAATATCTTCCACTGAACTGCCCCTAATAAACCCTTACTCAGTTTTTGCCAAAAAATCATTTGCACCATGGACCCAAGTCCGTTCCTTAGTCCAACACAAACCAAATNAACATGTCCCTTTTTGATCCATACTTAACTGAAGCACTAAAAATCCAAGTCCAAATTCAAGGTGCCCCACAAGCCAAAGATTCTATCCAAGCCACTCTTCATCACCAAATGGCATGGCGGGTCCAAAATCATGCCATGGATCTATGCCTTCCCGGAGGAGAAAATGCTTTACTCATCAGCATTGATGCTACCAAAGGAAACACCATGTGCACCCAAATACCCAGACAAATTTCCAGAGATGAGCTTGTCAAAATTCTTCCTGATTCCTGGATCACAAATTATGAAAAGTTAAGGGAACCAGAAGAACCTCTACAATTTGGTGAGCCAAGTTTTACCAAAAGAAATGATAAAACCGTTTGCATAAGTTTTGACCATTCCCATCTCAAAAAACCAAATAAAACCATATTTTCTTGCCAAATGATCCAACCAAAGACAAATATCCTAGACCCTGACCCTGAAAGAGAACTTTTCTGGAATNAGTTTGGTGGTACAAATGCCCCTTTACGGGACACTGCCCTTGGGATCTCGATTGCGATTGCCAAGATTGTTTGGAAGATCCAATTGGAGAATATGATGAACACCACCAGCGTCACTGGGAAAGATTTGGCCTAACAAGCCCAAACAAAAATCCAAGAAAAAGGGGAAAGCTACTGAAAAGCAATCCCGAGCCAGATATGAAAATAAAGATCCTTCAATTGGTTCATTGAGCCGTCCAGGAAAATATGA
>ML392668.1:19039-45526 GCA_005239525.1 Nicotiana knightiana | reverse complement strand
ACAATAGTATATAACTAGTACTAACCTTGTTTTTTAACCAGCTAATGAACTCCCTATCTGAATGTTTTTGAGAGGTATCACCTGGAATTTGTGAAAAATCTCTACAAACAATTAAAGAATAACATGTCATTTTAATTGAAATCATGGATAAAGTGTAAGTCAATTAGTATGTCGAGTCAATACTTACTCGAGAAATGGTTGAATTTCATCACAGTTCTTCAAAATATAAACATGTGCTTGCTCTAATTCATATGGATTAAGTTTGTCTAATTTTCCATCTCTTAATTCTTTTCCAGGTTGACAAAAAACTGTTAAACCTCCATCAGATTCAATAAAACCACCATCATAATTCCGCTCAAAGAGATTAAACTTTGTTTCCATTGTATGCAAATACCTTGAACATAAAGTCAAACACTCAGTTGCTAAATATCCCTCCGCGATAGAACCTTCTGGGCAAGCCCTATTACCAACTAAATATTTTAAAAAGTATAGACATCACTCCATCGGATACATCCATCGATATTGAATAGGTCCAGCAGTCATAGCCTCATTAGCTAAATGGATCGGCAAGTGCACCATCACATCAAAAAATAAAAGAGGGAATACCTTTTCTAACTTGCACAAAGTTATAGGAATTTGAGCTGCTATCTGTTCTAACTCATCCATTCTTAAACATTTTGCTCCAAGCAAGTCAAAAAATAAAGACAACTCAATAAGAAGTTCACATACAGATTCACAAAGCATACCACTTATAGTAAGTGGAAGTACATGTTGTAGAAGAACATGGCAATCATGACTTTTTAGGCCTGAAAGTTTACGATCTTTGGTGTTGACACACTGAGATATATTTGATGAATATCCATCTGGAACCTTTAAGTTCTTTAGGAAACTGAAAAATCTATTTTTCTCCTCAGGAGATAAAGTGTAACATGTTGTTGGTAGCTCATATTTATCCCCATTTTTAATTGGATGCAATTCTTTCCTTATGTTCATTGCTTGAAAATCCAATCGAGATTTTATGGTATTTTTGATTTTTCCTTTGACATTTAAGATTGTCCCAAAAATATTGTCACATATATTTTTCTCAATATGCATCACATCTAAATTATGTTGCAACAATAGAGTTTTTCAACAGGGAAGATCAAAGAAAATACTCTTCTTATTCCAATTATCATTCCTACTCTCATGCGATATTTTATGCTTCTTCTTTGGATCTTTTGTTAGTGGTAAACCATCTAAATCATCCACTTGATCAAGTATATCCTCACCCGATAAAATTTTGGGTGATAGTTTTCGCTCCTTAGTGCCATCAAATGACTCTTTATCATTCCTCCATTTGTGATTATGAGGAAGAAAGCGTCTATGAATCATATAACATTGCTTTTTACCATTTTCTAACCTAATTGAGGAAGTTTCTTTATTGCAACATGGGCAAGCTAATTTTCTTTTTGTACTCAATCCCGATAAATTTGCATAGGCTGAAAAGTCATTAATGGTCCATAATAAAGATGCATGCAACATAAAGTTCTGTCTAGTTGATGCATCAAAAGTCTCCACTGCAGTTTCCCATAATTCCTTTAATTCATCCATCAAAGGCTGAAGATAAACATCAATTGCTTCTCCTGGACTTTCAGGACCAGGAATAAGCATCGACAAAATAAAATTCTCTTCTTCATACACAGCCAAGGTGGTAAATTATAAGGAATAAGTACAACATGCCAAATTCTATACGGAGTTCTAGAACTTCCAAATGGTTGAAAATCTTCACTAGCAAGACCAAGTCGAACATTACGAGGATCAGCGACGAAAGATTGGTGAAGCTCATCAAACTTTTTCCATGCCTTTGAGTCAACTTGATGCCTCATATCGTCAACTCTTTTGTCATGATGCCATGTCATTAAAGATGATATCTTTGAGGACATAAACAATCTTTGGAGTCTTGGCTTTAACGAAAAATAACGCAAAATCTTGTGCGCTATCTTTTTTCCACTCTTAAATTTAGTTTCTCCACTATGTTTATCATCTTTCCATCTAGATGATCCACAAATTTTGAAAGATTTAAGAAACTTGTTATCCTTCCGATATAACATGCAATTATTCTTGCACACATCAATCTTCCTGTAAGAAAGTCCAAGATCCCGAATTATCTTTTGCCTCATAATATGAATCTTGCAAGCTTGATTCATCAGGCAATAGATCTTCCTTCAACATCTTCAACAACATTGTAAATGACTCATGAATCCAACGACCAATACTTTTGATATGAAGCAATTTAACCATAGTAGAAAGTTTGGAAACTTTTGAATTCTGGTACAATGGTTGCTCAAAATCCTTTAAAAGCCTATAGAATTGTTTTTCTTCAACATTTGGTTCCTCCTCAAGAAAATCATGACCATCAATATTCGTATTGTCTGCAACAAAATCAGGGTATAAATCTTTTAGGATCCCATTTATTTCATCCTCACCATCAGCTTCTTCAATGTCATCTTCTACATCTTCTGAATTTGATTGTGTCTCACCTAACTTTTTCCCCGTGGTGATACCAAAAAGTATAATTTTGAATTATTCCATGTAATATTAAATGTGACTTAACCATCTCACGTGTTCCCGAAGGTGTATTACAACATTTGATACATGGACAACGTATTACACGCGCTTCACTTAATCTTGTAAAAGCAAAATCCAAAAAGTTGTCCACCCCAAGCTTGTAAGCATTACCAAGTCGGTCATGGACAAGTTCCATCCATTTCTTATCAGGTTCCATAATCTGGTGCATGAGTAAAATATATGTATATAGGATTAAAATATATGTATTAGCTAGAAGTAAACAGTTATTCAACAAGCCAACAAATAAGAAAATACTTCGCAATCTGACACTAATGGTCACACGAATAGGTTTTTGAGGACTAATCGGTGAAGATCAAGGGAACACCACATCTAAACACATATTGTTACAAATTATGAGGAAAATTTAATCCTTACAAACTTGTTTGATTCTTAAACCAAAATATTCTAGCAAGCAAACAAATAGCAAAGGTACTGTAATAGAGCCTCGCCATAAAAGGCGTCGATGTAACTATAAATCTAAAAAATATATATGTAATTCTAAGAAGAAATCCAATATTTCAAAAGCAGAGAGATTAACAAAGAGACACAATTTCAATATAATTATAACTACAAGCTTAGTGACTTGAGTTTACCTTAGCTTGAAGAGATGGGGAACGGAACCCAGCTATTAGCGTTGACACAGATTCACCACAAAGCACACAAATTATAAGTACGTACAACAGCAAGACCAAATCTTTTTGCGATTCTTTGTTGAGTTTTGCTATATATATATATATATATATATATATATATATATATATATATATATATATATATATATATATATATATATATATATATATAGCATGAATCACTTGAGAACCTTTGTCGCTGATCGAGTAGTGGGCAGTTGCACAGCGAGTGCCCTATTTTGTTCGTGATTCATTGCCTCTTCTCTGCTGAATTTGGGGTACGATTTTGGGATAAGATTAGAGTGAAGATATTGTAGGCTTTTTTGATTAATTTGGTGGATATGGCGGACGGTTGGTTGAGGAAAAAAGGAGAGAATAATTTAGCGCTTTATTTTTCATTTTATTCATATTTAACGAGGGGATTGACTTAATTTAAATGACGGGAAATTATTCTCTCGTAAAAAATACAGTAAAAAATGACTTTAACGACCGGAATAAATATTGGCCACTATAAGCATACATATAACGACCAGATTAATTTCCTGTCGTGAAGAAGTGGTTGTTAAAGACCTCTTTTCTTGTAGTGGTAATCGTATGGATTGTCAGTTTTTGTGAGTTTTGTCAGGTTCCGAGGTACGGTCCCGATTAGGATTTTTGGTCGATTTCGTGTTTTTGATTCAAAATTGATCTTTTTGATTGGGATTGGTTCCCTTAGCCTTGTTTGATGAATTTGAGTTATTTTTGGTTAGTTTCGAGCCGTTCGGAGATCGAAACGCATGTGATGTCATCTTTGCAGCATCGCTTGGCTTGCTTGGCATTTGGTATTGGCTTGTTGGAGGTAAATAACTTTCTTAAACTTAGTGCTGAGGGTATAAAACCCCGTAATATGTGTTATATGATTGGTAGCGAGGTGATGCACATGGTAGGTGACGGGTGTGTGGGCGTGCACCCTGTGAATTGTGACTCCGTGTTTCCATGGCACTGTATAGTGGCCCTATGTTTGCTGATATCTGTGTTTTCACCATGTGATAAAGTAATTGAGCTATCAATTATGCTAAATATCATGTTTAGGCTTTATGTTGATATTTTTAGGACCCATAGTGGTTGTTTCTTGTTGTCATCTCACTAATTTCATTGATATTTCGTATTCAGTCATATTCATGCATTCATATCATACCTCAGTCTCAGTTATTGTTTATTGATACCTCATATCATTGTTGTCGGGCTAGTTTCATGACATTGTGAGCCCGTGAGTGATACTGGAGAGATTGATGGTTGAGTGAGGCTGAGATCCTGAGTATGAGTGATAGTTATGAGATCGGGCTGCATGCCGCAACATGTTATATTGATTTATGCCTGGATCCGGCTTATGATAGCGCTTGGGTTGTAGGAGCCCCTCCAGAGTCTGTACACACCCCCAGTGAGCACAATTGATTATATTGAGGGATGGATCTTCCTTGGACATGGATATTGTCCGAAACTTTTATATACCTGGAGATGGATCTTCTACATGGGTCTGGATTGGCCTTTCCTCGGTAGTAAGTAACTGATGGTTAGAGATGTATTTTTCCTCATGTTGTATGGTATCACACCATTTATGACTTTCTACACATATTAATATGTAGGCATAAAGAGGTATTTTACACTTGTTAACTGGAAAGAAACTGAAACATCTTATTTTTCGTGGAAAGGATATTTGGAAAGATTACAGTTTTCAAACTTACTTGTATTTTATAGCATTTTCGATAAAAGATTTGGGTTTTCACTGAGATACTTGAAAAGCATAACTATTTTTCTGAAACTGTGAACAAACTGAGCATTTTATTTCTGAGATGCCTCTAATATACTTGTCTTAAGCTGTTATGAACTGTTGTGAGATCTTGGCATTGAACGCGACCTTGTATTAGCTCGTCACTGCCTTCATCCTAAGGTTAGTTGTAACGACCCGGTCGGTCGTTACATAGAACTTGCATTATAATTACTGTTATTGCCTTGTCATAGATTGGTTATACTGTTTATGATGTGTTAGTGTTGGTAGGCTCGGAATCGGAATAGTTGTAGTGAGAATTTAATCACTTAGTCTTTAAGAATAGCCTTTAGTGGGAGAAGTCAAATGAGAGTTGACTTATTGGTAAACGACCTCGGAATGCGGATCTTATGGCTTGGATAGCTTCGTTAGGTGATTTGGGACTTAGGAGTGTGTTCAGAATAATTTTGTGATGTCCGGTGTAGAGTTAGGCTTGAATTGGCGAAAGTTAGTTTTTGGTGAGTTCCGGTTGGCAGTGGAAAATAGGCTATCGGGGTCGGAGTGGAATTTTGGAAGTTGGAACAGATTCATAATGTCATTTGGGATATGTCTGCAAAATTTCAGGTCAATCGGATGTGTTTTGGATAGTTTCGGCATCGTTGGTGGATTTTAGAAATTTCAATGTTCTTAGGCTTGAATCCGACGTTTTGATGTTCCGAGAGTGCAACTAAGTTTGAATGATCATTTATGATGTGTTGGTAAATTTGGCTGGGGTCCCGAGGGGCTCGAGATTGATTTCGGGGGTTAACGGGCATTTTTGGACTTAGAAAAATAACTGTTTTGCTGGTGTGTTTCAGGTGTGAGATTCTTCTATGTGATCGCAGATGATGTATGTGATCGCACAGGTTAGTTGGTGAGGCCCAGAAAATTAATCTATACGACCGCAGGTACAAGGTCGCGATCACAGAGAGAGTAGTGAGGAAGCCAATGCGGTCGCGTTTGGCTGGGCGCGATCGCATAAGGTCTTGACGCGTGGGGAGGGGTTGGCTGATTGTTCTGTGCGAATGTGGTGTATCTACCATGATCGTGTAGGGTAGGATTTGGTAGTGCTTTGCGAATGAAATCCTGGATTCGTGATCGCACAATGTCTGGACCTGGGAAGTATAAATTAAAACCCTCCGCGACCATAACCTAATTTTCCATCATTTTTCAACGGGAAGAAGCTTTTGAGGCGATTTTTACAGAGGAAATCATTGTTCTTCATTGAGGTAAGGATTTTGGACCCTAAAACTCGATTGTATGTGATTAAGGATCAAATTATCATCGTTTAATTTATGAAAATCAGTAGAAAAAGATGGAATTACGGCTTGAGATTATGAGACCTTTAGCGGATGATTTGAGGGGTCAAACGAATTCCGATTTTAGAGTTCTTTATATGTACGGACTCGTGAGATGATGAAGAACATTTTGGTATAAAATTTGTCGAGTTCCGAGACGTGGGCTCGGGTTTTGGCTAATTTCGGGTTTTGTGCCAAAATTGGTATTTTTCAATTGGAATTCTTTCCCTTAGCATAATTTGATGAGAATGATCTGATCTTTATATATTTGGATCACTTGGAAGTTGATTCGAGAGGCAGGCGGGTTGCAGAGTAGCTTTTCGTGCTAGTTTGAGGTAAGTAATGTTTTTAAATCCTGTCCTGAGGGTATGAAACCACGGACTTTACATCCTTTCACGGATTTGGAGTGACGCACACACTGGATGACGAGTGTGGGGGCGTGCACGTATTGGAAATTTGGAAAAATGTATCTTTTTAGGCAACAATTGAGTTGCGAAACCGCTTTTAAAGCATATGTTTATTAGTATTACTATGTTTAGTTCTACTTGGCTGTAAGACATGTTTGGGGCCTAGTGTCGATCTGTTTTAACCCTTTGAGGGCTATTTTACTGATATTCCTCACTTTGAGACTATGATTTTACACTCAGTCTTTCTTGTGAAATTGTTGACACTATTATTTCATAATATTACTATTTCTTGAAATGAGATACTATTTTGGGTTGAGAACCCCGTTTTATTTATGGCCCGAATGCCATGCTGAGAGTGTCTTACTGAGTGAGGCCGAGGGCCAATATTGTGAGGATGTTATGATATGAGAGAGGCCGAGTGCCTGGGAGTGATTGATTCCATGATTTAGCTTGTTTATAGTGCTTGGGCTGTAGGAGCCTCTCCGGAGTCTGTACACACCCCCAGTGAGCGCAGGTACCTACTGAGTGCAAGTGCCGTGTGATGAGTGATTGGGAGGCATGAGTGACAGTGACGTTGCCCGCAGGGCTGATACTGAGTGATGGTGAGGTGCTGAGGGAAATTGTTACGAGTGATGATTATGGCCCGATGGGCAGTTTTATGATGATATTTTACTGAGTTTTGACTATGATTCACTTCATTTTTTTTTCCAAACTGATATTACTGAGAGTTTTACTGAGATATATTGAGAATATACTTGTTTCAAAAGGATTTTATGCAAACTGGTTTTCGAACTTATGTATACTGTATTGAGACTTGATGTTTTACTGTTTTGTGGATTAGTGTTTTTGTGATGTGTGTTCATATACTTCAAACTGTGATTTATTTTAATTACTACAGAGTTGGCGTACTCATCATTACTCCCTGCACCCCTGTGTGCAGATCCAGGTACTGGTTCGGAGCAGTAGTCGTCTGAGCTCGCTGTCATCAGCGTTTGGGATTTCGAGGTAGCTGTCCAGCGTCCGCAGCTTCTCCACTTCCCTTATTCATTTAGTACTTATTATTTGATTCATAGACACTATTATGACATTAGCAGAGTTAGTTTATTTCTTAAATACTAGTGATCGGTTGACTCCAGTCTTGGGGGATTTGTTTAGACTGTTAGATTATTATTGCGGCGTAAAGACTTAAAAAAATTATTTTATACTCTGTTTGCTGATTATTATTGATTTTAGAAATATTATAATAGATCAAATGTGTAGTTTTGTGATGGTTGGATAGCCTAGTTCCACTATAGGCGCCATCATGACCTGCTAGGATTTGGGGTCGTGACAAGTTGGTATCAGCGCTCTAGGTTACATAGGACTCAACGATCATGAGCAGGTTTAGTAGAGTCTTGTGGATCGGTACAGAGACGTCTGTACTTATCTTCGAGAGGCTATAGAACTCTTAGGAAAAATCTCATTTTCTTGAACTCTTTCGTGCCATTCTATTGTTTCTTGAAATGGAAACTACTGTTGTTTCATTTTCTCACAGATGGTGAGGACATGTACTACCAATCAGGGTGACCAGATACCAGCCAGAACCACAAGGGGTCTAGACCGTGGTGGAGTTAGGGGACCAGCCCGCGCAGCAGTCGGGACATTACCACAGGATACCCTTGTCATTCAAGATCAGGTTCCCGCCGAGGGTGCTCCAGCGGGACAGGCTCATGCACCGGCTGTGCCTATTGTTATTCCGGGTCTTCAGGAGACCCTGGCTCAGATATTGATGGTGTTTACCAGTTTGGCTCGGGCAGTTGCTATGTCTACTACTGCCACTGCAGCTCAGGCCGGGGGAGGCATTCAGGCTCCAACTGCCCGGACACCTGAGCAGGCTGTACCGGGTATTCAGGCACCGGGGGTAGTCCCAGCCCAGCCGGTTGCCCTAGTTCAGGACTATTTGGTTCCAGCTATGCCAGAGGATGAGTAGCGTAGGATGGAGAGGTTCAGTACACTTCAGCCTCTGTCTTTCAACGACATAGTGGGTGAGGGTGCCCAAGGTTTTCTGGATAAATGCCAGAGGATACTACGTACTGCGGGTATTTTGGAGACCAGTGGGGTCTCGTTTGCTACATTTCAATTTGCTGGTGCTGCTTTCACTTGGTGGGAGACATTTGAGAGGCGTAGGTCGATTGGTTCAGCACCACTCACCTGCTAGCGGTTCTCCACAATATTTTGGGAGAAGTATGTCCCTCATTCCCATAAAGAGGAGCAGCGCAGGCAGTTTGAGCAGCTGCGCCAGGGAGAGTTGTCAGTTACTCAGTACGAGATGAGGTTTTCCGAGTTGGCTAGACAAGCTTCTGAGTTAGTCCCTACTGATAGGGAGAGGATCAGGAGATTTGTAGATGGTCTCACGTATCATCTTCGGATTTTGATGACTAGGGAGAGAGTGTCTGGAGCTACATTTGAGCAGGTAGTTGACATTTCTCGGGACATTAAGTCGGTTCGTAAGCAGGAGCGTGAGGAGAGGGAGGCCAAGAGGCCTCGGGGATCAGGTAGCTTCAGTGGTTCCCCTTATAGAGGAAAGTTTCAGCACGACAAAGGTCGTCCATTTGGACCTCCACAGCCAGCTCTCCCAGCTTATAATGGTGCATCTTCGAGGCAGGGTCCCCGCAGTTCTCATCAGGGACGTTCACATTTTAGTGCCCTTCCAGCTCAGAGTTCCTCCAGAGCATCATCATATCAGGGCTCTTCTACGCATGGTTCATCCGATGGTTATCATGACGACAAGGGTTCTCATCAGTCTCCATCTCCAGCTCCAGGTAGTTGTTTTGAGTGTGGAGAGTTCGGTTATGGGTGGAGGCAGTGTCCTCGTCGTCCTAGTAGTTCATCTCAGCAGAGGGTTCAGCCCTCGACTTCAGCCCCAGTCACTTCACCACCTACCCATGCAGCCAGGGGTGGTGGTCAGGCAGCTAGAGTCCGCCTTAGAGGGGGAGGTCAAGCAGGTGGAGGCCAGCCACATATTTATGCACTTCCAGCCAGGCCGGATGCTATGGACTCTGATGCAGTGATCGCATGTATGGTTTCAGTCTATTGCCGGGATGCTTTAGCTTTATTTGACCCTAGATCTACATATTCCTATGTTTCTTCATATTTTTCCCATTTTCTGAATATGCCCCGTGAGTCTTTAGTTACCTCTGTTCATGTGTCGACTCCGGTGGGCGATACTGTTATTGTGGACCATGTGTATCGGTCGTGTGTGATATATATTGGGGGTCTGGAGACCCGAGTGGACCTACTGTTACTCAGTATGGTCGATTTTGATGTGATTCTGGGCATGGAAATTCTTCGAACGCATGCGTATATATGATTTGAAATTAAACCCAGCCAAATGCGCTTTCGGAGTTCCATCCGGAAAATTACTGGGATTTATAGTTAGTCGACGGGGCATTGAGCTGGACCCAACAAAGATAAAATCTATCTGGGATTTCCCACCCCAAGAACCAAGAAGAAAGTCATGAGTCTGTTGGGTAGGTTGAATTACATCAGCAGGTTCATCGCTCAGTTGACCTCCACATGCGAGCCTATATTCAAGCTATTGAAAAAAGATGCGGCCATCAAATGGATAGATGAGTTCCAGGACGCTTTTGACAGATCAAAGAATATCTATCAAATCCTCCAGTGCTAGTCCCACCAGAACGAGGGAGACCTCTATTCCTATACCTGACGGTGCTAGAAAACTCCTTTGGGTGTGTTCTTGGGCAACACGATGCAACCGGGAAGAAAGAGCAGGCCATTTATTACTTAAGTAAGAAGTTCACAAGCTACGAAGCCAAGTATTCCCAGTTAGGAAGGATTTGCTGCGCTCTAACTTAGGTTGCTTAGAAGCTTCGACATTATTTATTGGATTATACCTGTGAACATGTGATTTTTCACCCACCATATACTCCTACAAATTCAATAAAATAAATTAATTTCACAAATTTTTGTTGAATTTTAGTGTTAATTGTGAATTTATTTTGCATTGCATATTCATAATTCATCCTTTAAAATTATTTAAATTTGTGTACTTAGGCGCATCATTATTATCAAGGAATTATATATTCATTATGGGTAATTAATTGAATAAAATAACAACAAAAGTGATGACTATTTGGACATAATGTAGATTTAGCGATTAATTGTTTGATTTAATCATTTTTTTTTTTCAGAATTTGTTTTCTAGATGATTACGAGTATCAAATTAAATATTTTACTCTTAATTAATTGATTAATCAGTGTATAAATTAGACAAAAATTAAGTTAAAGTTAATTATTACATTTTTTGCTAAGTTTAAAATTAATTGGAATTATTTAGTTAACTATAAGAATAGTAAAATAGGACCTGGGCTAAGCCTGCCCAGGCCCAAATCGTTTCTCTACAACCCATTTAAATACCCAACTCAAATGGACTCAGACCCGGCCAACCCAGACCACCCAAACGACGCCGTTTTGCCTTCCATTCACCTCAGCCGTTGGATCATTTTTGATCCAACGGTCCGAAACTAACCACCTAATAAGTATTTAACTGTCCAAACCCCTCCCCCTACCCTCATTCCATCCCCAAGCTTAACCCCCCCAGCCGCCCCCCATCCCCTTCGTCTCTCTCTATTGTCAAAAGAAACCCTAGCCGCCCTAGGGTTCCGCCGCCCGAAAATCGCCTCCGGCGGCGGAGCTTCTCTAAAGACCACCAAATCTTCATCCGGTGATCCCTACGGTCTCCTCAGTCCCGTCCCAACATTGATTTTCACAAAAAATCGCCCATTTATGAGTAATTTCAGATCTGAAACTAGCGGAACCCTAAATCGTGCTAATGACGACTCCAAGCGGCTCTGTGACTCAAACTCACATGAGTCGATGGCTCTTGACAAGATCCGTCGATTCATGTGATTAAGGGTCACTTTTGAAGGTCGCCAAGGTCCGGACAAACTCTGGCAAGTCGTCGTAGTATCCCCAATTTCATTTCTATCTGTTTCTTTCCTAATTATTACATGAACATGCCTAATCATTGTTGTATTATTGCATCCCTGTTTAGATTAGCTTCTTCCTTTTTTTCTCTCTCTTTTTCTTCTTCTTTCATTCTGTCCTAGATCTCTCATGTTTGTTTACGGGCTCTTTTTCCTTGATTAATCCAAAAACCTGCATGTATTTCATGCTTAATTCGTTAGTAACTAACCTAGGGTTTTGTCACTATTTCATATGTATGCTCATTTCTTTTACCTTGATCCGTTTAGTTAATTGATTCTGTCTATGTGCTTGATTAGGTAGCCAAATAATTTGTTTGAGATTTAAGATTCAAATATGTCCATGACAATCATATATTTGTTCTTGGTCAGATTCCTTTTGAATATCATGACTGATAAGCTGCTTTCTTATGAGTTTGTTTGGCTATGAATTCGTTTGGTCAATTAGTTTGTTTTGATATGCATATAGATTGTCTAGAGTTCTTTGATAGTTAGTTTCCCTAACCTACTGATTCATTAATAAAACTTTGATCCTAATAGGTTAAATTACTCCGAGGCTTGAGTCATTAATTAGGTGAAAGTTAATCTCTAGTTTAATGTTAGGCAACTACAATGTTTAGTTGCCTAATAGCCTATTTAAGTAATTGGGTTGATATTTGGACCAATAAAAGTGACTAAATTCTTAGATTTCCTAAGTTGATAGTTAATTAGTTAAGTCTAATCGAACTAAAATGGGCCAACTAACCTAATTCCTAATTAAGATAATCAATTAGAGTTAACCAAAGTAATTTGTAAAATCAATTAACCTAAGTTTGAGGACTTTCAACTAATTAATATAATTTAATCAATGACTAATCAACTCTAGGCACTTAATCAATCAACCTTCAACTAGTTTGACTCAACCATAGTTAAGAATAACTAATATCTAAACTAATTACATAACTAGGGTTAACTAACAAAACTTTAAATAATAACCCAAGTGAGTTTAACCTTGATTACCCAATGGTAAATTCAGGGACTCCAAGTTGTACAATAGGTAATGTAGGCTTAGGAAATCAGAATTTTAAGGGTAAAAGGGTCTTTTAAGGGTTGGAAAATTCTGGAATAAGGGCAGATGTCCCAAAAGAGGAGGTTGACAGCTGCCCTATATACTATTTCAGCTCATTAGACAGGGAATATGCTAGATAGATCCCCTCCCCAAGTCCCCTATAAATACACCCATTTTTCACATTAGAAGGACTTTTTTTTTGGAGGGGGACAATCTGAAAAGAAAAACACTCTCTTCTAGCTGTTGAAACATATCTGAAAATACAGAACAATCAGAATAGTTGCATTCATAAACAAAAATCAAAAATATATATTACTGAAAAAATTTGGTTTCATTCAAGAATCACCAAGGTTCTTGTGGTTGTTCTCAACTTTGGTCCTTGGTTAGTAGTCTGATTTCGAAGTTTCTTGTCTAAATATTCGAGTTCTGGGCTGTTCATCCTATTGGTTGTTGCTGGGTTTGGGTTGTTCTGCTCTTGTAGCTGCTGAATTTTTCTCCTCTTTGCTGCTTTACTGACTACCTGGCCTTTATTTGGTAAGGAGTTTTGTTCACTTTTTCTCTTTAAAAGGTATGTAACAACGAACATTAAATAAAGTTATTAAATTCAGAATTTGTGCTGAAATATTTGATTCATGTTGTGTTTTTGAGATTATGTAAAGTTGAATCTTCTTCTCCTCTATTCTTAGTATAAACCATTGAAATAAGACTGTTAGTGTGCTGATAAAGGAATCTGAAGGAATATTGTATATGAACTATCTGAATTATTCTATTTTAGCTCTTGTTTAAATTCTGTTGGTTTCAGAGCTTATTAAGTTTCGTATGGTGTTGTTTTGTGTCTGCCTCAGTTTTACTGAGATAATTAGCACTAGGGTAGATTGAGTTTGACCTTCCAATGGTAAAATTCACCCCACAATAGTGCAGAGCTGTCACACCTCCTTTTTCACTACCCCCTCAGATTAATGAAGGGTAATAAGGGAGTTTTTCCACTTTAAGTGACATTATTCGGATTTGGGATTTATTTAGTTTCAGAGTCGCCACCCGAATTCTTTACGGTGTTCCGAGACACCATTTATTTATTGAAATCCCAAACCGAGGAAATTTTGACTCTGTTTTAAAAATGTCTGTGAACCAGAAATCTAAGTAAGGATTCTATTAACCCGGGAGAAGGTGTTAGGCACTCCCGAATTCCGTGGCTCTAGCACGGTCGCTTAACTATTAATATTTGGCCTAATTATCTAATTATTTACATATTTTAAACCTATTGTGCTTTTTAGCCTTTTTCACTTTTAGCCGCTTTTAGTATTTATGGATTTATGTTAAAACAAGTCACAATGACGTTCACTTGTCATTTTTGGACACATTGTAAACGCGCCACATGAAATGCACCCGCGATTTACAACATGTGATTTTTATTATTGTTCGAAATTGTGGTCGGGGGCATGAGTTGCCACACCCAAGTTGGATTTATGTATCTTGACCATGCCACAGGAATCGTACCCATAGTCACGATGTTTTATTATTAGTCGAGCTTAAGAGCAACCACACATGTTCATAAGATTCAATTACTTATCCACAGTTTAAGATTACATGTAAAGTCCAAAATTATGAAATTCATTTGTTGGGATAGCCATACAATTGCCAGATTCAGAGACATAATATTGTATAATAAAGCCAATTTTGAAATAATCATACAATTAAGGTCCAACTTAAGTAAGTCTACGTCTTGAAAGAAACATATACGACTTGTTTGGCTTTTGAACTAATAAGTATTACAGAAGCTTTTTGGAGTTGGATTAACCTAGGCTTAGTGAGTTGGTGACACATCACAAAAATGGATAAACTAATTAAAGTAACTAATGGAAGCTAAAACACACTAATTGAGAAGAAAAGAAAATAAAAGAATGAAAAACAATCCAAACACTCTCCAAGCTATTGTAACAAGATGAAAGAAGAATGAAAATTAAGAAAACAAACCTTTTTATATTGAGAGTACAAATATGGAAACTCGGAGAGAAATCTCGAGTAAACATGGACCGGGAACGGAGAACTCGCCGACGACCTCGACTTTGAACAAAATGTATCTGTGTGTGTGCATATCTATCCATAGACAAATCAGAAACCCTTTTCTCCTCCATTTGTTCTCCTAATTTGTTAGGTGGTACATCTACTTTGTTCTTTCAAAAATCAACAATGGTATGGAGAAGTCAATGTAACAGTGGAAGTGGTGTTGGAATTCGGTCGACTTTTCTTAGCCAATCAATCTCCGTTTTTCACTAGTGTTTTTCTTTTGATCCCTTGCGGCGGATTTTTCTTGAGGAGTGACCGCTGGGAGTAGTTTTTAGGTTTTTTTTTGAGTGTCCAAAAATATCCGTAAAGAAGAGAGAGGTCTTTTCTTTTATGTGGTAGGGTAAGATAAAAATATAGGCCTAGGTTTGAATTGGGCTCTAAATCTACAAAATTTGGCTAAGGAATTACTTCTAAAATACATATAATAAAAAATATAAAATAACTCTTAATGATTTTAATAAACTATTATATTTAAATAAAATTAAAAATTAAAGTTAAAACTATTTTTTTGGTATTTTTCAAAGATTATATAAAAATAAAAATCCTAGCAAAATAGTATGACTACAAAATGAAACTATTTTTTATAATCTTAGTTTTTGCGATAAAATATAGTAAAAAGGTCAAAACTAGTTAAAATAATGATATTAGACCTAAACTAAATATTTAAACGCTATACAATGTAAAATCACGGGGAGGGTAAAAAATTACATGTCTACAATACTATTCTTGATTGTCACGCTAAGACCGTGACCCTAGCTATGCCCGGAGTTCCGAGAGTTCAGTGGAGAGTGTCTATAGAGCATGTGCTTATCAGAGTGATTTCTTATCTGAAGGCTCAGCGTATGGTTGAGAAAGGGTGTGAGTCTTATCTTGCTTTTGTGAGGGATGTTAGTAGTGAGACTCCTTCTATTGATTCTATTCCTGTGGTCCGTGATTTTCTGGACGTATTTCTTGCAGACCTTCCTGGCATGCCACCTGATAGGGATATTGATTTTGGTATTGACCTAGAGCCAGACACCCATTCTATCTCTATTCCACCTTACCGCATGGCACTAGCGGGGTTGAAAGAATTGAAAGAGCAGCTTCAGGAACTCCTAGATAAGGGGTTCATTCGGCCTAGTGTGTCACCTTGGGGTGCACCAGTGTTGTTTGTGAAAAATAAAAATGGCTCCATGCGCTTGTGTATTGATTATAGACAACTGAATAAGGTTACGGTGAAGAACCGGTATCCGTTTCCCTGTATTGATGACTTGTTTGACCAGCTTCAGGGAGCTAGAGTGTTCTCCAAGATTGACTTGAGATCTGGGTATCATCAGTTGAAGAGTCGGGATTCTGACATTCTGAAGACTTCTTTCAGAACCAGATATGGCCATTATGAGTTCCTGGTCATGACATTTAGGCTGACCAATGCCCCAACTGCGTTCATGCAATTGATGAACATCGTGATTCAGCCTTACCTTGATTCTTTCGTCATTGTGTTCATTGATGACATCCTGGTTTATTCTCGTAGCCAGGAAGAGCATGCTCAGCATTTGAGATTTGTGTTACAGAGCTTGAGGTAGGAGAAGCTTTATGCAAAATTCTCCAAGTGTGAGTTTTGGCTTGGTTCAGTAGCTTTCTTAGGGCACGTGGTGTCTAGTAAGGGTATGCAGGTTGATCCGAAGAAGATAGAGGCGGTGCAGAGTTGGCCCTGACCGTCCTCAGCTACAGAGATTAGGAGTTTCCTTGGTTGGCGGGATATTACCGTCGCTTTGTGGAGGGATTGTCTTCTATTCCTTCTCCTTTGACCAGATTGACCCAGAAGGGTGCTCCATTTAGATGGTCTGATGAGTGTGGAGAGCTTTCAGAAGCTCAAGTGAGCATTGACTACAGCTCCAGTACTAGTTTTGCCTACTGGTTTGGGTTCTTACACAGTCTATTGTGATGCTTCTAAAATTGGTTTGGGAGCGGTATTGATGTAGGACGTAGGGTGATTTCCTACGCGTCTAGAAAGTTGAAGGTGCACGAGAAGAATTATCCAGTGCACGATCTTGAGTTAGATGCCATTGTTCATGCCTTGTAGATTTGGCGGCATTATTTGTATGGAGTGTAGTGTGAGATTTTCACTGATCATCGTAGTTTGCAGTATCTGCTGAGGTAGAAGGACTTGAATTTGCATTAGAGGAGATGGTTAGAGCTTCTCAAGGATTATGACCTCACTATTTTGTATCATCCGGGGAAGGCTAATGTAGTGGCCGATGCTTTGAGTCGCAGGGCCGAGAGTTTGGGGAGTCTATCTTACCTTTCAGTAGCAGAATGACCTTTAGCACTTGATGTTCAGGCTTTAGCGGGTCAATTGGTGAGATTGGATTTGTCAGACCCTCCGTGGGTATTAGCTAGCATGTCTTCCCGGTCTTCTCTTTATGATCAGATTAGAGCTCGGCAGTATGATGATTTGCATTAGTTAGTACTTCAGGACAGGGTCCGTCGAGGTGATGCTAGGGATGTGACTATTGGTGATGACAGTGTTATGAGGATGCAGGTCCGTATTTTCGTTCCCAATGTTGATGGGCTTCGAGAGTTGATATTAGTAGAGGCCCACAGCTCGCGGTATTCTATCCATCCGGGTGCCGCGAAGATGTATCAGGATCTGAGACAACAGTATTGGTGGAGGAGGATGAAGAGAGATATTGTTGAGTATGTAGCACGGTGTCTCAACTTCCAGTAGGTCAAGTATGAGCACCAGAGACCAAGAGGAGTACTTCAGAGGTTAGATATTCCGGAGTGGAAGTGGGAGCGGATCACTATGGACTTCGTAGTTGGGCTTCCACGGAAATCAAAGGGTTTTGATGCTATTTGGGTCATTGTGGATAGATTGACCAAGTCCACACACTTCATTCCTGTTGGTACTACTTATACTTCAGAGTGGTTAGCTGGTATGTACATCAGGGAGATTGTCCGATTGCATGGGGTTCCAGTTTTTATCATTTCTGACAGAGGTACTCAGTTCACATCTCAGTTTCGGAGAGCCGTACAGAGAGGTATGGGTACTCAGGTAGAGTTGAGAACAACATTTCATCCTCAGAACAACGGGCAGTCGGAGAGGACTATTCAGATTTTAGAGGACATGTTGCGGGCCTGTGTGATTGATTTTGGTGGCTCATGGGATCAGTTTCTGCCACTAGTGGAGTTTGCATATAATAGCTACCAGTCCAGTATTCAGATGGCCCCGTACGAGGCTTTATCTGGTAGGAGGTGTAGATCTCCGGTTGGTTGGTTCGAGCTCGGTGAGGCTAGGCTATTTGGCACAGATTTGATTCAAGATGCATTAGAGAAGGTGAAGTTGATTTAGGAGCGACTACGCACGGTGTAGTCTAGGCAGAAGAGTTATGCGGACCGGAAGGTCCGGGATATGTCTTTTATAGAAGGTGATAAGGTACTGATGAAGGTATCACCCATGAAGGGTGTTATGAGGTTCGGAAAGAGGGGAAAGCTGAGTCCACGGTTTATCAGTCCTTTTGAGGTACTTCAGAAGGTTGGAGAGGTGGCTTATAGATTTCCCTTTCCACCTAGCCTATCGAGTGTTCATCTGGTATTTCATGTGTCGATGCTCAGGAAATAAGTTGGTGACCCGTCTCATGTGTTAGACTTCAGCACAGTCCAGCTCGAGGGTGATATGTCATATGAGGTAGAGCCAGTAGCAATTTTGGATCGTCAGATCAGAAAGTTGAGGTCCAAGAATATAGCTTCAGTGAAGGTATATTGGAGAGGTCAGCCAGTGGAAGAGGCTACTTGGGATACTGAGCAGGAGATGCAGAGCAGATATCCTCACTTGTTTAAGACTCCAGGTATGTTGCTAGACCCGTTCTAGGACGAACATTTATTTAAGAGGGGGAGAATGTAACGAACCGGTCGGTCGTTATGTATAAATTGCATTATAATTACTGTTATTACCTTGTTATAAGTTGGTTATATTGTTTATGATGTGTTAGTGTTCGTAGGTTCGGAATCAGAATGGTTGTAGTGAGAATTTAGTCGCTTAGTCTTTAAGAATAGCCTTAAAGTGGGAGAAGTCAACTGAGAGTTGACTTATTGGTAAACGACCCCGGAATGCGGATTTTATGGCTCGGATAGCTTCGTTAGGTGATTTGAGACTTAGGAGTGTGATCGGAATAATTTTGTGATGTCCGGTGTAGAAGTAGGCTTGAATTGGCGAAAGTTAGTTTTTGGTGATTTCCGGTCGGCAGTGGAAAATAGGCTATCGGGGTCGGAATGGAATGCCGGAAGTTGGAACAGATTTGTAATGTCATTTTGGATATGTCTGCAAAATTTCAGGTCAATCGGATGTGTTTTGGATAGTTTCGGCATCATTTGTCGATTTTAGAAATTTGTTTGATGTTATTTTTGGTGTTCCGAGAGTGAAACTAAGTTTGAATGATCATTTATGATGTATTGGTAAATTTGGTTGGGGTCCCTAGGGGCTCGAGATTGATTTTGGGGGTTAACATACACTTTTGGACTTAGAAAATAACTGTTGTGCTGGTGTGTTGAAGGTGTTAAATTCTTCTATGTGATCGTGGGGTGATGTATGCGATCGCACAGGTTAGTTGGTGAGGCCCAGGAAATTACTCTATGGGACCGCATGTACAAGGTCGCGATCGCAGAGAGAGGAGTGAGGAAGCCAGTGCGGTCGCGTTTGGATGGGTGCGATCGCATAAGGTCTTGGCATGTGGGGAGGGGTTGGCTAATTGTCTGTGCGAACGCAGGTGTAGCTACGCGATCGCGTAGGGTAGGCTTTGGCAGTGCTTCGCGAACGCACTCCTGGAGCCGCGATCGCATAGTTTCCGGACCTGGGAAGTATAAATTAATATCCACCGCGACCATAACCCACTTTTCCACCATTTTTGAACGGGAAGAAGCTTTTGAGGTGATTTTTAAGAGAGGAAATCATTGTTCTTCATTGAGGTATGGATTTTGGACCCTAAAACTCGATTATATGTGATTAAGGATCAAATTATCATCGTTTAATTTATGAAAAGCAATAGCAAAAGATGGAATTAGGGCTTGAGATTATGAGACCTTTAGGGGATGATTTGAGGGGTCAAACGAACTCCAATTTTAGAGTTCTTTATATGTACAGACTCGTGAGATGATGAAGAAATTTTTTTATAAAATTTATTGAGTTCCGAGATGCGGGTCCGAGGATTGGGTTTTGGTTAATTTCGGGTTTTGTGCTAAAATTGGTATTTTTCAATTGGAATTCATTCCCTTAGCATTATTTGATGAGAAAGTTATGATCTTTATCGATTTGGAGCACTCGGAAGTTGATTTGAGAGGCAAGCGGGTTGCAGAGTAGCTTTTCGGGCTAGTTTGAGGTAATTAATGTCTTTAACTCCTGTCCTGAGGGTATGAAACCCCGGACTTTACATCCTTTCACGGATTTGGAGTGACGCACAAACTGGATGACGAGTGTGTGGCGTGCACGAATAGGAAATTTGGAAAAATGTATCTTTTTAGGCAACTATTGAGTTGCAAAATCGCTTTTAAAGCATATGGTTATTAGTATTACTATGTTTTGTTAACTTGGCTATAAGCCATGTTTGGGGCCTAGTGCTGATCTGTTTTAACCCCTTTGAGGACTATTTTACTGATATTCCTCACTTTGAAACTATGATTTTACACTCAGTCTTTCTTGTGAAATTGTTGACACTCTTATTTGATAATATTACTATTTCTTGAAATGAGATACTATTTTGGGTCGAGAACCCCGTTTTATTTATGGCCCGAATGGCATGCTGAGAGTGTCTGACTGAGTGAGGCCGAGGGCCAATATTGTGAGGATGTTATGATATGAGAGAGGCCGAGTGCCTGGGAGTGATTGATGCCATGATTTGGCTTGTTTATAGTGCTTGGGCTGTAAGAGCCCTTCCGAAGTCTATACACACCCCCCAGTGAGCGCAGGTACCTACTGAGTGCGAGTGCCAAGTGATGAGTGATTGGGAGGCATGAGTGACAGTGAGGTTGCCCGCGGGGCTGATACTGAGTGATGGTGAGGTGCTGAGGGAAATTGTTACGAGTGATGATTATGGCGCGATGAGTAGATTTATGATGATATTTTACTGATTTTTGACTATGATTCACTTTATTTTTTTTCAAATTGATATTACTGAGAGTTTTACTGAGATACATTGAAAATATACTTGTTTCAAAAGGATTTTATGCAAACTGGTTTTCGAACTTATGTATACTGTATTGAGACTTGATGTTTTACTGTTTTGTGGATTGGTGTTTTTGCGATATGTGTTCATATACTTCAGACTGTGATTTATTTTCATTACTACTGAGTTGGCATACTCATCATTACTCTCTGCACCCCTGTGTGCAGATCCATGTACTGGTTCGGAGCAGTAGTCATCCGGGCTCGTTGTCATCAACATTTGAGATTTCGAGGTAGCTGTCAAGCGTCCGCAGCTTCTCCACTTCCCTTCTTCATTTAGTACTTAGTATTTGATTCATAGAAATTATTATGACATTAGCAGAGTTAGTTTATTTCGTAGATGCTCGTGATCGGCTGACTCCAGCCTTGCGGGATGTGTTTAGACTGTTAAATTATTATTGAGGCGTAAAGATTTAAAAAATTATCTTATACTTTGTTTGCTGATTATTATTGATTTTCGAAATGTGTAGTTATGTGATGGTTGGCTGCCTAGTTCCACGATAGGTGCCATCACGACCTGTTAGGATTTGGGGTCGTGACGTTAGCTCTGTTACTTACTGAGTACATGGGGTCGGTTGTACTCATACTACACTTTTGCACCTTGCGTGAAGATGTTGGCTGCGGATGTTGCTGTGTTTGCTGGTAGCTGAATTGAAGATGTACCTGCGTCCCGATTGTGGCTGCCCCTTGTTCGTGGTAGCTTTAGGTCTAAAAGCTCTGTCTATGTGCTTTTCAAACAGATTATGTATTTAATTCATTTCCGCTTTGTAAACTCTATTCTTAGAAGCTCATGATTTGTTCTACCAGTCCTTGGGAAATGTATAAAATTCAAAAAATTTACTATTGTTTATTTGTCTTGTTAATATCATTGGAATTGTATAGTTACTAGTTGGCTTACCTAGAGGGTTGGGTTAGGTTCCATCACGACTAGTGGATTTGGGGTCGTGACAAGTTGGTATCAGAGATCTAGATTCATAGGTTCCACAAGTCATGAGCAAGTCTAGTAGAGTCTTGCGGATCGGTATGATGACGTCCACACCTATCTTTGAGAGGCTACAGGACATTTAGGATATACTTCCTATCTTTATTTTCTTATCGTGCGGCATTGATACGGCTTGTAGCGTAACTCTTTGATTTACACCCCATGTTTTTGTACGTGAGAGTACATCATAAGTCAATTGATGTAAGCTCAGAAATAAGAATATATTTNTTCGTACGTGAGAGTACATCGTAAGTCAATTGATGTAAGCTCAGAAATAAGATTCTATTTGATGGAATGTAAAGTAAGTTAATCATGTTACGTTGGAGGTTACAAATATTTAAGATCATGAATAGCGAGTACCAAGAGGGTTGGAAAGCTTAGAAGCTAAACCAATTGAAGAAAATAAGTTTTGTCGAAAGCCGACAAGTTTGGAATATTATAACATGTACTTTAGGGTGAGACTATGGTTCATTATTTGATAAGGAGTTTATTCTATGAGTTAATTTTTATCGTATGATAGTTGTGTTCTACGCTTTGAAGTCAAGCAAGTGGTGGAACAAAATTTGGAAAAGGTCTTCACAATTTACAAGCTCATGCCATAAGGTAGTCAACGTAAATCCATGAAGATATTATCTTTAAGATTATAAGAAGTTAATCCTATTGGTCTTAAATGATACAAAGGTGTATAAGGGTGGATAACAAGTATTAGAAGTTAAATGAATCAAGGATGTTGTCAGCCGTATTTTCAAGTAAACCTAGAGGTTCTTAATACACTCAAGAGGTAGTGTTTTAAGGTATTTGAATCATATAATATCCGTATCATAATTCTTGAAGTCAAACGAGTTATGAGACAAAAGTCGACAAAAGTTGTCGCAACTTAGGTTCATAATTTTACTTGAACATTAGGTCAAATGTTACTAAGATTTTCTCCCAATTTACTTAGAATTATGGAGTGATCTAACCACCAAATTGAATACCTATGAGTCTAGTTTCTAACTCATTAAACCGTTCGTCGATACGATGTTGGAGTAAAGGGATATTCGCGTTTTCGCGAGACTGCGCCAAGCACCTCTCTATGGGGCCCACTTAGGCGGTTTAAGACATTTGGATCTATATATGACGCCTACAACCCGTTTTAAGTCATTATTTTTCACTATATTCATACCTTAGAACCCTAGGAACACCCTTTCNATTATGGAGTGATATAACCACAAAATTGAAGATATTTGAGTCTAGTTTCTAACGCATTAAACCGTTCATCGATACGATCTTGGAGTAAAGAGATATTCGCGTTTTCGCGAGACTGCGCCAAGCACCTCTCTATGGGGCCCACTTAGGCGGTTTAAGACATTTGGATATATATATGACGCCTCCAACCCGTTTTAAGCCATGTATTTTCACTATATTCAGACCATAGAACCCTAGGAACACCCTCTCAAGGTTCTCTCAAGATTCAAGACCCAAACAAAGGGCAAACAACACAAATCAAGTGTCGGGAATCCCGTGGCGCTAGTAAGTTTCTTTTTCTTCTTTTTCTTGCTCATTTTTATGTTGTTACAGCTCGTGTGGGAGTGGTTTTAAGGGGTTTATGTTATGTAAATACTCCCCCAAGTTCTTAATACCAACCCTAGGTGATTTCAAGCCTTCTAAAGTGATTCTAGTGCAGAAAAACGCAAATCGATTGCTAGTTTCGCTTTCTTGTTGTTGTGGCAGCATTGGAGGGATATTTCATGGAAATTTAAGGTCAAATTGGAGTTTTTATTTCTGTATAAAGTTAAGGAACCTCTTACTCTATATGTATTTAATATTATCAAAGTTGCGTCTAAGTCATTGAAGCTAGAACTTGTGAAATATACATCGAAAGGCTTGGTAGTAATGTTACCGGTTGGTGGCTGTTTTGGGAGGGTCAATATGATTAACATTGATGTTGTTTGGGCTGTTTGATAATTATTTTCACTTGTGGGGATTCATATAAATAGGGTAGGTTCTGTACGTTTTATCGTAAAATAGGTTGTGGTCGGTACATAATAGTTACGACACTTAAACGTTAATGATAGTGTCATTTCTCCTATCATAGACTAAGGAGTCGTGACTTTTGCATAGCTTGAGGTTGGGACAGTATATACAAGGTATGTGAGTCTATCCCTTTCCTTCTTTTGCACTACTCCGATTGTACATAATGCAATGAACGAGCTTCCAAAGATACTCTACTCTTAGAAGCTAGCAGTACTTACATTGTTTCCCTTCTTATGGAAAAATTGATGTTGAGGTTGCTTCTCTTATTCTTATGTTATCAATTTTGTTGCTACTACCTAATTCTTATAAGATTCTCGATGAAGAGTTAGCCCTAATGATGTGTACGGAGAATTCCGACCTTACGTCACTCCGTAATGATCAGAACATGATTCCAATGAGTCTTTCATGCATTATATATATGTATCTATTTTACTCTACCGAGCCGCTCTATAGTCGGACGGGTATGGCACCTATTGTGCAACCACTGATCAGTTGGGTTTACCGAGTCCTCTTTGAGGCCGGGTATGATATGATGATGATGATGCCCACAGAGGCGGATGTTTAAAAAGATTATGTATATATATGTATCATGCGTTTCATGTTAATTTCTCTTAGAAGCACTCAGATGCTACATGTTGTATCTCCTATATATCTCTTTACTTTACTATTCTTATTTATGCTTTCCTGTCTTACATACTCAGTAGTTTATTCGTACTGACGTCCTTTTATTTGTGGACGCTGCATGTCGTGCTGCAGGTCCTGATAGACAGGTAGACACAGCTCCCCCATCACAATAGGCTTTCCAGTTCAGCGATTATAGGCGAGATCCCATCTCCGGACTTGTCGTGGTCTTGGTATGCATTTTTGTTATAGATATTATGGGTATGTCGGGGCCCTTTTCCGGCTATGTTGCATTACTTATGCTCCTTTAGTGGCTCATAGGCAGGTGTCGACTCATGTATAGTTTGGTATGCCTTATTGGCTAATTTTTGTTGTATAGTCTTTCTTGGCAGCGTTGTCGCTCGTACCTTTTATGTAGTTTCTTAGCAATCATGTCATCCTATGTGATGTATGTTCATGATCAATATCTACCATTATATTGATCTCGTTATCCCTTAAAGATAATAAGAAGGTTAGATAAAATGTATGTTGGTGCTCGGCAAGTATGGCCCGGGTGCTAGTCATGATCCTCCACTTTGGGTCATGACAAACTTGGTATCAGAGAAGGTCTGTCATAGGGGTCGTCAATGAGCCGTGTCTAGTAGAGCCTTATTTATGGGTGTGTTGTGCACCACACTTATAAGCAAGAGGCTACATGGCATTTAGGACTGTTACTCTTTCTTCTTACTCTAGATCGTGTGGTAGAGCCAATCATAAGAACTCAATTTCCTTAATTCTATCTTATTTATAATACGACGATGGATAAATCTAGAAATATGGAGGGTAAGAGATTGCAATGTGACTATGGAAGAGTTGAGTCAGAGGAACTCAATTTTGCATCATGCTTATGATGAGTAAATGTGAGGGCTTCAGCAGATCAGGTGTGTACTATGATGTGTTAGTTTCTTAATAAGGAGCTCTAAGGAAAGAATATCTATCTACCCATATGGTAAAAAGAAATAAGAGCATCAGAAGGTAGATACGAGTTTTAGCAAGATAAATAAGGGTACGAGGTACCTAGTTAATAAATATTATCAGTATTTATAATCCTGGCAGAGAACTATAAGCATATTTTAGTTGCTTTCAATGGTAACAGAGATATCTACAATTGTCTATACCAATCTCAATTATTCCCAATGAGAGCTAACTGAAATAATTTAAGAGAAGGATAGGATATCAGGATCCAACTGGGGTTAGAGTAACAGAAAATTGTGGATAGATTGTTATCATTATTTAACATTTTTGAAGGATAGTGCAGAAAATGGTAATAGTTCTCATTTGGAGATAGCCATATGGCCACTCTAGAATAGAACAGTCAGATATGAATACTAGAATATTCAGAAATTTCAGAAGATAGTCACTAGAATCCTAGAAGGGATAAATAGTTTCCTTAGTATGACTCCGGCCACTAGTAAAAAAAAAGAAGAAGAAGAATGATAGGCGTCCCGAAGAGCCAGTGATATGAAGCAGGGAGAGCTAAATGTGAAAGAACATCATGTTGAATTCTTTATAATAGGGCGATAGACAAAGATATTAGCATGAGAAAAAGAAGAGAGTAAGTGAATCATTATGAGTAAGAGGTGATAAATGAGTGATAGCGGTAAATCAAAATATGGTATAATGATGAAGTCTATAGTCAAGTGAAGAAAAAAAAGTGAGAGGAGATAGGCCTTGAGACATACAAAAGTATAAGCCATAAATCCATACCTTATTTCGAGAAATGAGTTGGTGACTCACACGTGATTACCATAAGGAAAAGTTAGACCCCCCAAGTAATAGAAATTAGTATGGGATAGTAAACAAGAA
>ML392668.1:7314-18926 GCA_005239525.1 Nicotiana knightiana | reverse complement strand
GGATCAAAGGAATTGGTAATAGTCGACATCGTTTCAAAGATAGTGTTTCGACAATAATAGAATGAACAATAGAAGAATAACCTTTAAAGGTCATTCACGAAGACGCTTCCCTAAAGCAAGCACTATGAGCAGAGTTAAGTTTAAGGGACTAAATGTGCCAGTTATACCACGTGTTACCCTTGTGTATACGAAATTCAATTATACCTGGTGTAGAAGAGTTACCACAAGGCGAGTAATGTCTGTGAAGATGTAGAGACAAAATGCCAAAGATGAAGAGGTAAATATCAAATGGTAAAGGAAGAATGTGGTAAAAGGTGAAAGGAATAATATTGCATTTATTCATATCCTACAGATATAATATAACTCCAGAACATTATGCAAGCATGACGTTGGGGAGAATCAATTAGGTTTTCTCACTCGATGATATTGATATATAAGTGGGAATGATCACTTGATACATAAGGATCCCGTACAAGAGGTAAGTTAAGACAAAGGACATAACCCAAGAGGCGTTACATAAAATAAAGATATGAGAGTGGACCAATGGGTAGTCAGTAGTTGATTAGAGAAGAGCCTAGTTATGGCTAGATAAGAGGATATAGGCAAATCAATAGATCATGCAAGATAAAAATAGTGAAACCCAACATAGGAAATTCAGTCTCTTAGATAAAAAAATCGTAATCCTCGAGAAATATTCAGACAAGAGTTGGAGTAGTAGTAGGTACAATATAAGTGTTACGAAAATAAAAAAGAGTGCCACAATGGAGACAACTGAAATTTCAATTCACAGGAAACCCTACAAGCATAAGGGCATGGAGGTAAGTGACTAAGGATAATGGTAGGCAAGTAAGAACATCTGAAATACTGTGGGATATACAATGTAATAAGGTCTCAGCTTATAAGAGTTATAAGTTATTCCCTAAGTACTACAACGAAAGACTAGCTGAGGAAATAATAAAGCAGGCTTCAACATAAGCATAGTGACCTAAAGTAGAAATGGTCTTGTAACAACAGTCTCATTATAATGTTGTATGCACTCCATAAGAAAGTGGAATCTATCGTAGCTAATGAACGGAAGAAGAAAAAAAAATCAATCAAAAGTTGATAATTGAGATCAATATGAGTTACAGGGAACTCCCGTATTCATGGGCACTAAGATAGGCCTATCCATGCAGCAAGTGGCAGAACAACCAGGAAAAGTAATTGTTTACATTTAATACAACTGAGAAGGCGTGAAAGGAAATCTACGGTGCTAACATGATGAAAGGAAGGTTACGAGTAGTATAAGTAGATGTGCGTAGGTCGCAAGCTAATGTATGGTAGAGCAACAAGGTTTTAGCTAGGCAGGAGTAAGGACAAAAAAAGGTGAGTGAGAAGGTGACGAGAATAGGTAATTCCTCGGGATTAAACCCATCACAACAATAGAGCTAATGGTTTCCATACAGCTATAAAAAGCTCAGTATAGCATGAGTGAACTCAAAGGAGTTTAAAACTAGGAGCATTTAGAAGAGATAGAATGCTACCATAATAGTAAAGTAAGGGTGTAATTGTGATAAATGATAAAAGGATGACATTTAGACCTTTGATTGAGTAATGATTTTGAGAAAAAGTATTTCATGAATTGCACGGGATTAAAATACCCCCATAAGATGAATCACATTGGGATGCTATGAAATACAGTTATTGGAGTATAGTATCGTCCCTAAGTGGATCAGAAAAATCACTTCAGATATTCCCCGATGAGACGTGAGTCCTAGTGATGATAAATTATGTAAGAGGTTTCAAGTTATCAGTGGTAGATTATAGATCAACATTAAGGTGAATCAACAATCGATGGATGAAAGTTACAAAGTATGAGATGAGATTATGCTGTCATTATTAAGATGGACGATAATAAGGAAGCATTAAATGGCTTAGATTTATACATATAGGATAAGCGGTGAGAGAAAAACCTGGAGTTAGGTGGCAAGTTTCCATAATAATAAACGGAAGTAAGAGTTATGGTATAGTATGACCTACCTAGTAGTGGTAAATCCATAAGCATAGATAACTGAGGCTATGAAACAAGATATAACAATAGTCGTAAGTTCAAAAAAATACCAAACAAAGAACTTTAGTACACTTATAGATGGCCATAGGGACAGCTTGTCATAGTACAATAGATCTTCACCAAGTGAATCATATAGATAGGTTAAAATCTAACAAGAAATAAAAAAAGGAAATAAGAGTCGCATTGGCGCACATTCAAGGTTAGAATTGTCTAGGCTGCATGAAAGAAGGTAGAAATAGTTACGACATTGAAATAAGTTCAACCACAAGTCGTGGTGTGAGAGAGGCCTAAAGGGGGGAATGTTCTAGCCTTTGGATTAATTCACCCAACAACTCCCTAGTTGGGAAAGACGATATTAAATTATTCGCAAGAGTTATTGCTTAAGATATGGAAAAGTGCATTAGTCAACATTCGAGGACGAATGTTCCAAAGGGGGGAATGAGGTTACACCCCATGTTTTCGTATGTGAGAGTACATCATAAGTCAATTGGTGTAAGCTCAGAAATAAGATTCTATTTGATGGAATATAAAGTAAGTTAATCATGTTACGCTGGAGGTTACGAATATTTAAGATCATAAATAACGAGTACCAAGAGGGTTGGAAAGCTTAGAAGCTAAACCAATTGAAGAAAATAAGTTTTATTGAAAGCCGACGAGTTTGGAATGTTATAACATGTACTTTAGAGTGAGACTATGGTTCATTAAATGATAAGGAGGTTATTCTATGAGTTAATTTTTATCATATGATAGTTGTGTTCTACGTTTTGAAGTCAAGCAACGGGTGGAACAAAAGTTGGCAAAGGTCTTGACAAGTTACAAGCTTATGCCATAAGGTAGTCAACGTAAATCCATGAAGAAATTATCTTTAAGATGATAAGAAGTTAATCCTAATTGTCTCAAATGATACAAAGGTGTATAAANAAGGTATTCACAAGTTACAAGATCACGCCATAAGGTAGTCAACGTAAATCCATGAAGATATATCTTTAAGATGATAAGAAGTTAATCCTATAAGTCTTAAATGATACAAAGGTGTATAAGGGTGGATAACAAGTATTAGAAGTTAAACGAATCAAATGTTGTCAGCCATATTTTCGGGTAAACCTAGAGGTTATTAATACACTCAAGAGGTAGTGTTTTAAGGTATTTCAATCATATAATATTCCGTATCATAAGTCTTGAAGTCAAACGAGTTATGAGACAAAAGTCGACAAACGTTGTCGCAACTTAGGTTCATAATTTTACTTAAACATTAGGTCAAATGTTACTAAGAATTTCTCCCAATTTACTTAAAATTATGGAGTAATCTAACCAAAAAATTGAATATCTATGAGTCTAGTTTCTAACGCATTAAACCANATAATTTTACTTGAACATTAGGTCAAATGTTACTAAGATTTTCTCCCAATTTACTTAGAATTATGGAGTGATATAACCACAAAATTGAAGATATTTGAGTCTAGTTTCTAACGCATTAAACCGTTCATCGATACGATCTTGGAGTAAAGAGATATTCGCGTTTTCGCGAGACTGCGCCAAGCACCTCTCTATGGGGCCCACTTAGGCGGTTTAAGACATTTGGATCTATATATGACGCCTCCAACCCGTTTTAAGCCATTATTTTTAACTATATTCAGACCTTAGAACCCTAGGAACACCCTATCAAGGTTCTCTCAAGATTCAAGACCCAAACAAAGGGCAAACAACACAAATCAAGTGTCGGGAATCCCGTGACGCTAGTAAGTTTTTTTTTCTTCTTGTTGTTGCTCATTTTTTTGTTGTTCCAGCTCGTGTGGGAGGTTTGTTTAAGGGTTTTATGTTATTTAAATACTCCCTCAAGTTCTTAATACCAACCCTAGGTGATTTCAAGCCTTCTAAAGTGATTCTAGTGCCGAAAAACACAAATCGATTGCTAGTTTCGCTTTCTTGTTGTTGTGGCAGCGTTGGAGGGATTCAGCGTCGATTTCTACTGTACGTTTCATCGTAAAATAGGTTTTGGTCGGTACATAATAGTTACGACGCTTAAATGTTAACGGTAGTTTCATTTATCCTATTGTAGACTAAGGAGTCGTGACTTTTGCATAGCTTGAGGTTGGGACAGTATATACAAGGTATGTGCAGCTATCCATTTCCTTCTTTTGCACGACTCTGATTTTACATAAATGCAATGAAAGAGCTTCCAAAGATACTCTACTTTTAGAAGCTAGCAGTACTTACATTGTTTCCCTTCTTATGAAACAATTGATGTTGAGGTTGCTTCTCTTATTCTTATGTTATCAATGTTGTTTCTAATTCCTAATTCTTATAAGATTCTCAATGAAGAGTTATCCCTAATGATGTGTACGGAGAATACCAACCTTACGTCACTCCGTAATGATCAGAACATGATTCCAATGAGTCTTGCATGCATTATATATATGTATCTATTTTACTCTACCGAGCCGCGCTATAGTCGGCCGGGTATGGCACCTATTTGCAACCACTGATCAGTTGGGTTTACCGAGTCCTCTTTGAGGTCGGGTATGATATGATGATGATGATGCCCACAGAGGCGAATGTTCTACGATGATGACGATGCCCACAGAGGCGGATGTTTAAAAAGATTATGTATATATATATATATGTATCATGCGTTTCATGTTAATGTCTCTTATAAGCACTCAGATGCTACAGGTTGTATCTCCTACATCTCTTTTTACATTACTGTTCTTATTTATGCTTTCCTGCCTTACATACTCAGTACTTTATTCGTACTGACGTCCTTTTATTTGTGGACGCTGCATGTCGTGCTGCAGGTCCTGATAGACAGGTAGACACAGCTACCCCACCACAATAGGCTTTCCAGTTCAGCGGTTATAGGCGAGATCCCTTCTCCGGACTTGTCGTGGTCTTGGTATGCATTTTTGTTATAGATATTATGGGTATGTCGGGGCCCTGTTCCGGCTATGTTGCATTACTTATGCTCCTTTAGAGGCTCATAGACAGGTGTCGACTCATGTATAGTTTGGTATGCCTTGCTGGCTAATTTTTATTGTATAGTCTTTCATGGCAGCGTTGTAGCTCGTACCTTTTATGTAGTTTCTTAGCAATCATGTCATCCTATGTGATGTATGTTCATGATCCATGTCATCATATGTGATGTAGTTTCTTAGTAGACGTGCTCAGATTGTTCGAATGTGTCGGGAAGAGTTTAATTAAGGCGTAGCAAGGACTATTGGGTGTTTTATTTGTCTCTTGATTTGGCCTATGGCCTCGAGTTAAGGGTGTGTTGAATGACCTCTCATGTTGTTTAGTTGTGGAGTGAAGTAGCTTTTCATGTCGTGTTATGAGTTCAGACTTAGGAAGATTAAGTGATTGCAAATAGTTATGACTACGGAAGGGTATACGAGATGTCAGTTGAGGTTGACCATGTGGGTTATCTCCTGCGAGGTGTCCTGAGGTTGTGCGATCCATATGATGTTTTGTAGAGATTTATCTTTTACTAATGAATTATATATGTTGCAATTTGGGTTTGGATCGCTTGTGGAAGTTGTCTTGACTATTACAAGGGTGAATGCGAGATTTTTAGATGGTTTGAGGTACTATGTGGTTGTGTACGTGAGCTTATGGAGGATTCAGTTAAATTTCATTATGGTACTGTGGAATTACTAGAGTATGGGCATTTTGAGTTATTATGTATTTTGATCTATGAGAGATGAGTTAGACATTCTGGCGGTGGAGTTGGGATAGGATATGGTGATTCATGTGTTATATGGATTTGGAGACTGGGAGTTCTCAGGAGCGGATTGTTTCATGGTTGTGGATTGTGAAGTCATGGTCGAAGCTAGCTAGATGATAGTATGCGTTATGATCCAATCATTGTGGGCTTTTCGAGGTTTATTTATCTATTGTGGGTGCCCGGAGTCAATTTGGGGGTCCATTGGTAGGCCCAATTAGGATGTGTATTCTACACCGAGTAGGATTGGTTGGCTCCATAATGCTATTATTGAGGGATGTGCTATTCAATTGTTGCTAAGCTTATTCATGTTCTGAAATTTTGTGTGAGATGCTCTGCTATGCTACGAGGGGTTGTGATCCGTTAGTTTGTGGCACACATGGTGCGATTCTATTGTGGTCTTATAGCGGAATCTGAATGAGATGGGTAATTGGTATTACATGATTGAGGGCATATTGGTTATGTTCTTTCGGGCTTGGTGTGGCAATTTGTCATCTTCTTCTCCATGGTTATGGTAATGCACTTTGGGTACTTGATGTCGAATTTCGCGTGGCTATTGATTTTGAGCAGGGTGGCTCGAGGTATACGATATGAACCAGCATTTTGATGGAGTTGCGCATTAAAGCGGAGTTATGTTGAGGTATGAACCTTTGTGTTAAAGTTGGGTGATGGTTCTATGGTGTGTGATAGGTTCTTAGCATTGCGTTGTGGTGATACCCGTTGATCTTGCAGGACGGTTCTCTTGATTGAGTCATTTCGTGATTGGATACATTTGGATTGTTGCTTATTGGTGCATGGATGGAACAACTTATGTCTCTGAGTAGTATTGATGTTGTGTGTCAGTAGAGTCATTGTATTCGATAAGATAGAGTCGTCGGATCTAGGATGGGTGCTATCGGGTTTGATTGCGGTATATTTGGAAGGATAATATCAGAAGTCGGCTTAGGAATTGGCTATAGATCTTGTTTAATGAGAGGGGGCTCCATGTCTTGTTGATTTGATGGTGGTTATGAGCTTCTGCGTGTTCTTTCATTATCAGTAGTGTATAGAGGTTTTAGAATGAGGTTTTGTTATGTATGAGGTTTATAACTGGGATTGGGTTGTTCTAAGCAGTTACTGTGATCGGGGATTTTTCTATGGATATTTGAGTTATGTCGTATATCTTATGATTGTTTCTTGGGTTATGGTTGCGGTTTGGTATAGCTTGTTCACACTTATACAGCGTATAGGTGGTGAGATGCAGATCTTATAAGAGATCCCGGATGCTGGAAAAATCAGGTTCTAAGTTTGTGGGCTAGGTTGTTTGATTGAGAAATTTCAGTTATGATGTAATATCGGATCTATATGGGATAGGGTGACGTGGGATCACCCCTGGGTATGTGCATGGAAGTTTATTCGGTGGTTTGATGGTTTTGAGAACAACTCTTAGCACGTTCGAGGACGAACGTATGTTTATATAGGGGAGGATGTAACGACCCGATCGGTCCGTTTGAGCATTTGCACTTTGCTCGGTAGTTTACAGGCATGAGTAGCTCCGTATGATGTATTATAAATTATGTGAATCATCGGTTTTTGTTTTCAGGTTATTCGAAATCGGTTTGGAAGAATGAGTTCATTGTTGAAGCTAAGTTGAAAGAGTTGACCAAGTTTGACTTTTTGAGAATTTGACCCCGGAACGGAGTTTTGATGGTTCCGTTAGGTTCGGATGGTGGTTTGGACTCGCGCGTATGCCCGTAGTTGCATTTGGATGTTTCTCGAAGGTTTCGGTATAAGTTGGCAAAAATTTTGAAGGTTTTGAAAGTTTATAAGTTCGACTAGAAGTTGACTTTGAGGATATTGGATTCGGACTGTGTTTCCGAAAATTGGAATAGCTTCGTCATGTCATTTGGGACTTGTGTGCAAAATTTGGGTTTATTCCGGGATGATTTGATATGTTTCAGCGCGAGTTTTGGAAATTAAAATTTCAAAGTTCAAAGATTTCGATTTGAGGTGTGATTCGTTGTTTCAATGTTGTTATGTGGGTTCTCAGGCCTCGAATAGGTCCGTGTTATGTGATGGGACTTGTCGACATATTTGGACGGGGTACCAAGTGGCTCGGGTGAGTTTCGGACGAGGTTTGGATCATTTTTCATTCATGTTGCGTTGCTGAAGGCTACTAGTTCTGGTGTCTCCGCATCTGCGGAAGAATGGGCGCAAATGCGGACAATTGGTCACAAAAGAGAGAAGAGAGTCGGACATGAGGATCGTAGGTGCGGGTGCTTTGACACACCTGTGCAACCGCAGATGCGGTTCATGAGTGCAAAAGCGCGATCGCAGCAGCGACTTAAGACCGCAGGTGTGAGGGTTGCTGAACATGGCTATTTACGCAGAAGCTCAAGATTTACCGCAGAAGCGGTGGTCGCAGATGCGAAAAAATGTCCGCAGATGCGGAAGTGCTAGACAGGATGTTAAATACAAGGGTTCTTGATATTGTCCGAAGCATTTATATACCTGGAGATGGATCTTCTCCATGGGGCCGAATTGGTCCTTTTCTCGGTACTGAGTAACTGATGTTCAGTGATGTATATATTCCGGGATGGATCTTCCCTGGGCCATATGGGCCATATACAGTACTGAGTGGTTGAGCATGATGAGTGGAAAGTGTGATACAGTGAGATTGAGTACTCCGAGAGTGTGAGTACATGATTCATCTCTGAGATACATGACATTGGCATGCACACATGACATATAGGCATAGAGATGTATTTTTCCTCATGCTGTACAGTATCACGTCAATTACGTCTTTTTACACATATTGATATGTGGGCATAAAGAGGTATTTTACACTTGTTAATTAGAAAGAAAATGAACATCTTATTTATTATGGAAAGGATATTTGGAAAGATTACAGTTTTCAAATTTGTATTTTATATCATTTTCGGTAAAAGATTTGGGTTTTGAGATACTTGAAAAGCATGACTATTTTTCTGAAACTCTGAACGAATTGAGCATTTTATTTCTGAGATACCTCTCATATACTTGTCTTAAGCTGTTATGAGTTGTTGTGAGATATTGGCATTGAACCCGACCGTGTATTAGCTCGTCACTGCCTTCAACTTAAGGTTAGGTCTTTTACTTACTGGGTACATGGGGTCGGTTGTACTTATACTATACTTCTGCACCTTGCATGCAGATGTTGGCCGCGGATGTTGCTGCGTTTGATGGGAGCTAGATTGAAGATGTACTTGCGTCCCGATTGTGACTGCCTCTTGTTCATGGTTGCTTTAGGTCTAAAAGCTCTATTTATGTACTTTTCAAACAAACTATGTATTTATTTTATTTTCGCTTTGTAAACTCTATTCTTAGAAGCTTATGGTTTGTTTTACCATTCCTTGGGAAATGTATAAAATTCAGAAAATTTACTATTGTTTATTTGTCTTGTTAATATCATTGGAATTGAATAGTTACTAGTTGGCTTACCTAGTGGGTTGGGTTAGGTTCCATCACGACTAGTCGATTTGGGGTCGTGACATTATGTACCAAGTAGCACATGGTTTTTCTCCGTGTGAAGTGAGATGGAAGAATGTGGGCACAATGTGCCATGTGTGTTAAAGGTCTGGAAGTTGAGATTTATGAAATGAGATTACGAGAATTGGGATTGTTGAAATTGTGTATTAGAAATGATTTTACTGATTGAATCGACATTGTTTTCCCTAATTGAGCACATTTATACTACATCCGTACCCCGACTATGTGGCCTCTTAATTACTTGGTTATTTCTCGTTGACATTCGTGTCCCCCTTATCTTTACTACTGTTTGTGATTTGAATTCGTTCTGCTATTGACATTACATTGATATTCCTTCCTTGTTAGCTTTATATCTTATCCTGCACAGGTTTACATGTTCGGTAGGTGTCTTGATCTTGCCTTGTCACTATTCTACTGATGTTAAGCTCGATATTTACCTGGTACCACTGTGGTCTACTCATACTACACTTCTGCACATTTTTGTGCAGAACCAGGTACTTCAGAGCAAGCTGGTTTTGAGACTTATGCTTGTGCGGATGGAGACTTCAAGGTACACCTGCCGGACGTGCGCAGGCTCCTAAGTCACCTTCTATTGTATTTATTTTCATTTTTTTTATTAATCCGAAACAATGATGTATTCGTTATGTATAATTACTCCTATAAAGGATTACGCCTTATACTACCGGGTTTGGGATATTGTATCTTGTTAAGACTATTGGTTTATTTAGAAGTTTCTGATTCATGTTCAATAGCTGCTAGTAGAATTCGTTATTATTCAATATGTGTTAGGCTTACCTAATTTTAGAGACTAGGTTCCATCACAACTCATTCAGAGGAATTTCGGGTCATGTCACATACATGAAACACTAACTTAAATGACAAAATTTGCTAGCCATGATATTTTAATCACTGAAACCAACCATTGAAACTAAGGTTTAATCAAAGCATAAACATCTTAAGACTAAGATTTTACTATGGTAGAGAAATTAATTTACCTTTAGATCAAAAAAATCTGCAGCTTGTAAGTGGCGATAATGTTGAACGTCGCATGATTTTTAGGTCAGTGATGTTAGAATGAAATGAGGTCTCTAACTCTTGGGTTTTAATGTTTATACAAGTCTAAGGAATGGGGTGTTATTGGGTCTGGGCTGAACGGGTAAGGGATCCAAATGGGTAGATGGTTAGGTTATTTAACATTGCGCCAAGTGTCTCTCTAGTAAATACACTATTTTGAAGAAAATAAATAGTAAAGTATAGTGTCTAGAAAGGGACTCCAGGGTCTGCAGACGCCGACATATCTACCTTGGGTCTCATGTCGAATGAATCCAGCAGCTAACCTCACGATCAGCTCAGGTCGGCACTAAAATCTGCACAAGAAGTTCAGAGTGTCGTATGAGTACAAGCGAGCCCATGTATTCGTACGTTCCAATCCTAACATCGACAAAGTAATGGCGAGGCTAAGGCGGGTCACTCACACTACAACCTGAATGCAATATATATATATATATATATATATAAATATATATATAAAGGCAGAAAAGGAAATACATAATGAAGTAAAGTAGTACATTGAAAATAATAATAAAAATTCCAGGAAATAAGCCAGCAGCGCTCAGAATTTACCAATTCTTAAGTGTAAAAGAAAATACCATAAAACTAACACAGCTCACAGAAATGTAACACTAGGTTGTTGCGGTGCGCAACCCGATCCCATCGTAAATCTCATATTCCTCCCTTATTTTATCATAATAACGTAAATACCAATGAATATATATAAAAGTATTGTTGCGCTTAACCCGATCCCACAAAATCACAATATCATAATCATGGTTCACCCTTATACCACCACAACAATCTAACCTTATTACACCTGTTGCAGCGTGCAATCACTTCCCACCGTACATTATAGGTTCACCCTTATTCCACCTCAATATATCACCCTTATTTTACCTGTTGCAGCGTGCAACCCGATACCACTGATGCGTGGCTAGAATCCATAGTTTTAAGAATCATGTACCTTACATTTTATGTGCTTTTATGATAAAAATATGCGTTATATGTGCATAATGGAGTCTATTTCATGTGTAGGTGATTATGAATTGTGGCAAAGGAATTGGTTGAGAAGAATATGTGTTGATTTGTTAAGGTAGTGTATTAAAGTGCTTAGGAGGGTTAGTCTTTATTCCTAAATATATCCTACCCGTCCCTTAGCCTACATTACAACCTTAAAAGTCCTAATTGATCCTAGACTTGGCTAACTTGAATTAGTGGAGATCTACACTACGGGCAAGCTTATGGTACGACCACGGGATGCATATGAATTCTTTGTGAGAGTGAGGG
>ML392666.1:56218-75896 GCA_005239525.1 Nicotiana knightiana | reverse complement strand
CCCTTGTGTTAGACATGGGTGTTGTGTAAATATTACTCCCTCCGGTCCACAATAGTAACCAGTTTGCTTTTGGCACGCCCATTAAGAAAATACTAAATTCTATACAAAGTACCTAATATGACTAAGCTGTCGTTGTTGATACCCAATTTTTCCCTATAATATTTTTCAAAATGCATATATACCTTCAAAATTATTCCTTAGCGTCAACTGATATTTTTCAACAATTTCTACATTTTTTAGGGATTTTTAATTAATTTATCCCAGTATTTTATTTATATAAATAATTACAAATTGCATCACAAATGACTTTATGGAGATTTTATGGCCTAATTTGCTATTTATATTTATATTAAGCTTATATTATTCATAAATAACCATATTTACATTTTTTGGTTACAATTGCAATAACTTTGAAATTATAGCCCATGCATGCATTATTACATTATCTTACCAGAAAATAGCTTTTTATATTTTTAAAATATTGAGTAATTATTTTAAAATATTTCTACGCATGAAAATTATTCTTATAATCTGTTAATTATTTTTATTAATTATTCGGGTATTTAACAAATAGCCCTTTTATTTCAGACTTAACCCTTTCACCACCAGCCCAAAACCCCTTTAATATTAACCCAAAAACCAGCCCAACACCCCTTAGGCCCAATATGTATACACCCGACCCAATAACCCCGTTTAATTGTGGTCGTTGATCATTTTGATCAACGGTTCACAATTAAACCTACCTTAATTAACCCCCTGACTAACCCTAACCCCCTCATTCTCTCCAGTTCCGCTGTCACTCGTTCCCTCACCCCTCCAATTCTCTCTCAACTCACCCTAACCCTAATCGCCGTCACCGGCAAGAGCATACTTTCTGTGGTGTTTATGTGCCTTCTCCGACCACCCCTGGTCTCCTATACTCAATGGCTCTTCGATTTTCATGAGTCCTTAAGAAGATCTCAAGGAAAGCCAACCTGTTCTGGTTTGAAACTTGTTCACCTGCCTGTCTCAAGCCATTTTCATTTGTAAGTAAGGATTTCCTCTTGTTTTTATTATGAATCCATGGATTTTTACCAATTCTTTTCATCTCTACTATTTTCTGAAAACCCTAGTTCAGATTCTTCTCAGATATTTATAAATCTGAGGTGATTCGAGTGTTATTAGGTGTTTTCCTTTAAAAATCTCTTGTTTTAATTAACTATTTCAATTTCTAATTACTCTTTCTAAAACTAGGGTTCATCCCGGACTTTGCTTCAAAAAGGTTTCTAACTTCTCAGCGTTTAATTAATTTTTTCTTCATCATCTTGACTAATTTTCACATGAATGTTCAAACCCTAGACGATTCTGTGTGATATACTGATTTCTTCAAAAAAAAATCGATATTTTGGTTATTTCTGTGATGCCAGTCGTATTAATTTATTCCATCTTTTGGACTTAAATGTTTTCGCTATTAAACCTAGTGTTCTTTGAGGATTTTGCCCTAATTGATCTCTATTAATGGTTCGAACCTGCTTTCCTTGTTAAATCCTGTATTTCTGTGAGGTTTTACTTAGTTGATTTCTATTTAGGGAATCCGAGTAATTCTTTCCCATAAAATCAGTATTCTTTGAAGCTTTTACTGATTATTTCCGATTATTTTGCCCTATTAAAATTTGTGTGCAGAGATTTTATTTGCTTCCTTATTTGTGACCTTCATTGATCACACTTGCCTTAATTAATGAACGAAATTTTGGGGATTTTTACTGACTCTTTATATGGAATGATTTTGGATTCTTTGCCTTAATTAAACCTCCTGTTGTGACAGTTATTTGATTACCCCCAAATTAAGGGGTCTATTCCAGATTCCCTTATGGGAATTGATTGTGTGGTTATTTGATTGTCCTTAATTGATTGAATTCTGATTCTTTTTACCTTATTTGTTCTACTCCATAAGTGCTATATATACAGTCTTATTCTACCTCTCAAAGACACGTACAGTAGTTCAAAAGACACACACACAAACTTTCTCTCATCTCTCTTTCTGCTACTTGTGCTCATTGCTTGTCTAGCCGGCTGAAAGCCAAGGCTAGACTGTTGAATCCTGCCTACTTCATTTTCTACATTTGCCTCCTTAACTGGTATGTTCCTATCTCAATGTCATTCTGAAATTCAAATCTATGTGCTCTTTATTGCTCCATAGCTGTTAAATCCATGTCTCTTTTTGCACTAGTTTAATTGCGTATGTACTTAATTCCATGTTCTTTCCTATTTGCTGCTTTAACCAGCATGCTTAAGTTTCACCTTATCTTATTCATTGTTTTAATCGGCATGTCCCTTTTTTCTTGAGTGTTCAATATGGTCTTAGAACAGCCTTTTTACTTTGTGTCTTCCCTGTCCTGTAACCCCAACTAGTATGACTACTTTGTGTGATTAAATTCCTGTGGCTCTTCCTGTATTATTCAATATGACTACCTTTGTATCCAGACTTGTGTCTCGTTGTGTTTATCTAACATGTTTATTGCAGTGCTTAAGACTTGTGTGTTCTTAAATAGCATGTGTATCCTGTCACTAAGTATGATTGTGAGATTTGAGTGATTCATGTTTAGACCTTAAAACAGTATGCCTAGTTAGTTCCTGCCTACTCTGTGTCTCTATTAACTAGCATGACTGTCTTCCCCTTCTTCTTATATGCTCCTGCTTCAAACATCTTGTGTTCCCAACCCCTGTTCCCTTTTGTGCAATTTTTTGTTCACCCAGACCAATTAACAAACTGAAGTTGATGCTTTTGTCACTATGTTGTTGTTTGCTGAACCTCCCTTTCCCCCAAAAGGTTTTCAACATGTTTTTCACTCCTAATATGTTTCTCTAAACTATTTCTACTCCTAAAGTATTTTGACTCCTAAAGATTTTACCTCTATACTGTTTTCCAAAAGTCATCTCAACTACGTCAAGCACTCTCACTTCTAATCTTAGATTACTTAAGTTCTGCAATTCCAGTGTGTGTACAGCCTAGGAATCCATGAGATTCCTCCGAACTCTGGCACACTGGGGCTGGCCCTTCCACACTGCACATAACAACTTCTCCATTTAAAAGGATCTTGGTGTGAGCATTGTCCGGGGTCCCTGATACCCTTAGGGAACTTTGACGCACCAGGATACCCCTATTGGACACTATGAGACTATGGCATCTGGGACTGTTTGAAGGCCTGGTATTTCTAGGATCTTTGGGCCTATTCAGGCTCCCTATAGCATAGCTTTTATTTATTATATAATTCATTTATTTATGGTCTGTAATAATAATCCTTGTAAACAGATATTGGGGAGATTGGTAAAAGGGGAGGGATTGTTATATAATTTTTTATGGGGACGCTGGGTAGAAATCATGCTCTTAGGTTTATTATGTTAGAAATCATGCCTTAGGTTTGCTCCATTTACTTGCATTAGAAATCATGCCTTAGGTTTTTTATGTTTACTTGCATTAGAAATCATGCCTTAGGTTTATTATGTTTACTTGCTTTAGAAATCATGCCTTAGGTTTATTATGAAACCATGCCTTTAAGATTTTTTGGCATACTAGAAAACATGTTATAGGCACATTGTGTCATTTGTTACAAAATTCTGCGTCTGCATAATCATGACCACCTAGAAATTTTGTTATTAAGTTACTACTATAATTCTGCCTAACAAAAACGTCCATTCTTTATGTGCATTAGAAACCCTGCTTTAGGAATGTTATTGTAATCGCTTTAAAACCATGCCTGCATCGCCTAAAATCAGTAACCACCATATCTATTAAAGTGTTTAAAAGCAATCCCAACATTTAGATATCATGTTATAGGGATAAGTGTGTATGAAACCAGTTTCGTAATGTTCAGCACCTAGAAAAGAATGTTTATAGGACATAATCAACCCAAACTATTTGTTTTAAATCGATTTCTAGAATCTTGATTACGTTTTAGAAAGCATGTTCATAGGGCATCATAGATCCACGCCTAGGCAAGCCTGTAGGTAATTGAGATCTTATAAAAATTGTGAAACTATGCTTTGCTTATTTGTGAACTACCCAGATTCAACAGATTTTAAAATCAGTAGGCAAACTGATTAGGTTTCTATCGCTTCACCTTAACACAATGCTGCATATTCTCTGCTTGTCATGTAGATATCGTGTTCTAGGACCTTTCTGAAACATCTGAAATCTTGTTGTTTGAGACGTGCTAATTGTCTGCTTATTTGAGGAGGTAAATGTGAGCCCCCTTAATTGTTCCCTTACTTGACAGTCCTATGTGTTATTCATTTTCGATTAGATTTTTCTCCTTTTAAATACCTTAGGAGAGTCTAAAACTGCCTAAATTAAAGGTCCTAAACACCTCCGGGACCACAAGAAAAGGACGGGTAATGCACGCGTAGAGTTCGTTAATCAAAAACCGCTTATATAACCGCTAAGGGGAGGGTAAATGGGTAGTAAAAGAATATGATGACATGCGCATTAATGCCACGTGCAACCCCTCTAGTTGAGGAAGGTTTACCGGGTATTGTACAGATGTGATCCTATAGGCTAATAAACTTAGGACTTCCCTTATTTTTATACATATGTGTGCTTAGACTGCTTTATTAAATGACTAATTCACAAAATAAGTTTGGTCGGGACCCACCATTGTGGACCTTGAGGGGTGCCTAACACCTTCCCCTCAAGGTAATTTCAAGCCCTTAACCAATCTCTGGTAACACGAACTGGTTTATATGAGTTATTTGCAATAGGTGCCCTAACGCACCTTAAACCCGTTAGGTGGCGACTCTTCAACATCTACACCCCTTTCACAAAAGGAAATGAGTTCTCTCAAAGAATGTCGAAATCCTGACTCCCGCTGTGAAGGGGAAAAAAGGGGACCCGACAGCATGGCGACTCCACTAGGAACATTTAGGTTTTTACCATAACAAATTTGCTTTGTGAATTAGTCTAAACATGCCTTACTTTGTTAATACTTGGGCACCTTTTCCCTTTCACTTTATGTGAACTTAACTGTTTATTTTCCAGTATTTATTTCCTCAATACGAAACTGACTTGTTTCTTTATTTTCCTTCTTAACGTCTTTTCAATTATAAACACTGTATTTATTGCTTTTCTAACGTGCAAATACATGATATCATGCTATTTACTACTGCATAAATCATGCTCAACATCATACTCCACTCGTGCGTAAAAAATCCTATAGCAACGCTTGATGAGTGGTTGCACTCTTCCAATATATCACCCTTAAATTTGGAAAGGATTATTTGCGGTAAAACTAGTCGATCAGCGGTGCAATTGACGGTTCCATGCCTTTCCCCCTCAAGTTGTCCGCTTGAGGGTATCAGTCTATACCCCCAAAGTAACCTTACTCTTATTATAATTGTGCATGCATCATGGTCAAACCTAGCTGGGTTAATATGTTGTCCACATAATAACCCTTTAAGACGAGCCTTGTCCAAAGTCCACCGGGGTTTCCATAATCCCAACGGACACAACCACATTTTGTGCATTAATATTGGAGAACTAAATGCCAATATGCTAATCAGATGTATATAAATAGTCGAATCAAGTGGGGGGAAGGGCCTAACTTTCTTTGTTTGCAGAAAATGGGGCACGAGGTCCCCAGATTCGGCATGGTCAGCAACATACCACCACTTCTACTATACTGGTGGGAATATCTTTCATCAAGCGACAATAAACATGTGAGAAAATACTTGGGCAATTTACCTTCACTGCTAAACATTCAGCCAAACAATATGCTGATCGAAGTTGTAACTCTATGCTGGGACAGTGAGAGAGTCGTGTTCCTATAATGACCCGGTCGGTCGTTATGAGAGTTATCACCCCGATCCCCTAATAACCACTTCTCACATGTCTATTTATGTTATTGGAACTTGTCAGAGCATTGAGTGATGAAATCCGGAGTGATTTTGGACACATAGTCCATAAATGTGGAATTTAGCTTTAGAAATTGGGTCGTAGCTAGAGCTATGTGAAGACGGATCCGGAATGGAATTCCGTCGACTAAGTTAGCTTTTTTGGGTGATTTTGGGGGTAGAATCATGTTCGTAATGTGTTTTCGAGGTCGGTTATGGATTTAGGCTTGAATTGGCGAAAGTTAGAATTTCGGCGATTTCGGCTGATAGGTGAAATTTTGATATCGAACTTGGAATGGAATTCTGAAAGCGACAGCAGGTCCATAATGTCATTTATGACCTGTGTGAAAAATTTGAGGTCATTCGAATGAGTTTAGACGTGTTTCGGCATCGGATGTGAATTCTAGAAATTGCATAAGTTCTTAGGATTGAATCTATGCATATTTGGTTATTTTGATGTTATGAAAAGTGTTTTAAAGGATCGACCAAGTTTGAATGAGGTATTAGAGTTGATTGGTAGTTTTGGTTGAGGTCCCGGGGGCCTCGGGTGTGTTTCGGGTGTTCAAACGGGCATTTTTGGCCCAATAGCCTTAGCTGGTTTTCTGGGTTTTCTACAGCTGTGTTTTTCTTTCTGCAATCGCAAGGGTTCACCTGCGATTGCGTGAGGTAAAAGTGAGAGTTCCTATGATTATTCTCTGCGATCGCAAGAAAATCTCGGCGATCGCAGTGTGTTGTAATCTTGGTCTATGCGATCGCATGACCAGGACGGCGTTCGCATATAATATTCTTGGTCTGGGGGAGTTTCAATATTTGTTCTACGTGGTCGCATGGCCCCAACTGTGATCGCGTAGCTCTAGGTCATGAAGGTCTGCGATCGCAGGCATATAGGTGCGTTCGCATAGAGGAATTCTAGGTGCGTGTGAGATTACTCTCCGCGGTCGCGACTCATTGTACGCGATCGCATAGAAGAAAAGCATGGGCAGTCTTTAAAGACCCAAGTCCGAGGGTTTATGTTATTTTTACGTTTTTTGAATTTGAGAGCTCGAGAGAGGCGATTTTTGGAGGCTTTTGCACCTGGGTAACTTGGGTAAGTGATTTCTGTCCATTATAGATCAATTTCCATGATTCCAATCTTAAATCCAACCTTTAATTTCGAATATTTTGGGTAGAAAATGGGAAAAATGGGATGAACTTCATAAACTGAATTATTGAGTCTTGATTGGGTGTTTGACCTCCGATTTGAGAGATTCTTATATGTTAGACTCGTAAGTGAATGGGTGTCCGGAAAATATTATTTTTACTCGATTCCGAGACATGGGCCCGGGGGACTTTCTGGGCGAATTTCCAAATTTCGCGTATTAGCTTCGAACTTATTAGTGATTATTTTCCTTGAAATGATATTTACATTATGCAATCGAATTGAATAGATTTGGGCAACCCGGAGTCGGATACTTGTGGCAAGAGCGTGGTATTGAGTTGATTAGCGCAGACAAGGTAAGTGGCTTGCCTAACTCTGTGTTGGGGACTTCCCCTTAGGCATTTTTATACTGATTTTGTCACGTGGATGCCGTGTACGTGAGAACAAGTGCGTACAAGGGTCATTGTTGATAAAATTCCATTTTTACTTCCATGCAACCACTCATTTTCATTCCTATATTACTGTTTCCTGTCTTAACTGAGTAGTTAGCTTTAGAGTAAGCATGTCTATCTATCCTTACTTCATTTACTCTTATTTGCTACTGGTTGCACCATGCTTAGGTAGTTTTACTCTATTCTTGCCTGTTGTTTTTCCTGGACTGTTTAATTAAACCTTATCCGACATACCTCTGCATTGCATATTTAAATTGGGACTATGGACCGAGATCCGGGAGCTTTCCCCCTGTACTGCATTTCATATTTAAATTGGGAATACAGACCGAGATACNTTACTGTTGAGATATATGTTGTGCTGAGCCGAGGGCTTTCTTTCTGTTATTAATTCTTCCAGTTTCCATTAATCCTGTTTATCATTGCTTATCTATATTTCACTATTTTAAATTTATATTGACTTGTTTTAAAATACTCAGTAGAGCCTAAACCTGACCTCGTCACTACTTGACTGGGGTTAGGCTTGGCACTTACGGAGTACCGAATGTGGAGTACTCACGCCCTTTCCTGCGCATGTTTTTCCCATGTGCAAATCCAGGTACCAGCACATAGTACAGTGGCTAGGCACATCTTAGCAGCTTCATAGGAGACCGCGAGGTAATTCTACCGCGTCCGCAGGATCTCACAAGTCCCCTTCCTACTCTAGTACAGATATAGGAGATATATAGATACAATTTCCTTATTTCTTTGTATAGAGCTACAGTAGTTCAGAGTTTGTGACTTTGTGTTGTTCCGGGTTTTGGGAAAATTAAAAGTTGTAAATGCCGAGCGACTATAATTTAATAGTATTTATTCTTCTTTATTTTTTCTATTATTGTTTTGCCTTATTTTCCGCAAGTTTTAAGCTTACCTAGTCGTAGGGACTAGGTGTCGTCACGAGACCATTCGGAGGGTAATTCGGGTCGTGAAAAGTTGGTATCAGAGTGTCTAGTTTCATAGGAGTCACAAGTCACAAGCCAATTTATTTGAGTCTCGCGGATCGGTGCAGAGACGTCCGTATCTATCTTTGAGAGGCTATGTAACTGTTAAGAACAATCAAATTCTTTGGAATTCCTTATCGTGCTAGTTACTGCCATCAAATTCTTAAACTTTATGCTATTCTTGCTTGCAGATGGTTCGTATCCGTACTGGACGTACTGATGACCAGGCACCCGATCCCCCAATCAGAGCCACCTAAGGCAGGGGCCGGGGCAGAGGACGAACAGGCGGTGCAGCCCGAGCACCGGCTAGAGCAGAGACAGAAGAGCCCCCAGCAGCTACAGTTGGAGGGGCGCAGGAGGTCCCTCCTGTTACTCCAGACCTCCAGGAGACATTGGCTCAGTTCTTGAGTGCCTTCATTACTCTGTCTCAGGCGGGACTACTCCCGATAGCTCCAGCTACATCCCAGGCCGGAGGAGGGGCACAGACTCCCGCAGCCCGTACTCCTGAGCAGAGGGTTCATATTGGGCAGGTTCAAGATTATATTCCTATGCCCCCAGCAGCTCCAGCTCAGCATGAGTCTAGGATAGTTGTTCCTGAGGCAGAACAGATCCGACTTGAGAGGTACAAGAAGTACCACCCACCTGAGTTCAGCAGACTAGCTTCAGATGACGCCCTGGGTTTTCTCGAGGGGTGTCATCGCATTCTCCACACTATGGGTATTTTGGATATGAGTGGGGTTTCTTTCACTGCTATCTNGTAGTCCGGACGAGGCAGCTTCACTTACTTGGGCTCAGTTCTCCGAGATGTTCTTACTTGAGTTTGTCCCTCAGAGCTTCAAGGATGCTTGGCGTGCGGAGTTTGAGCATCTACACCAAGGTACCGTGACTTTGTCAGAGTATGCAGTCTACAGCGATTTGGCTCGCCATGCACCAGCTTTGGTTGTCACTGTCAGAGAGAGGGTTCGACGCTTTATTGAGGGACTCCACCCCAGTATTCGGACCAGCATGGCCAGAGAGCTGGAGACCGATATTACTTACCAGCAGGCCGTGAGTATTGCCCGGAGGATTGAGACTATGTTAGCCCGGGACAGGGAGGAGAGAGAGGCCAAGAGGTCTCGAGAGACTGGTCATTTTTCAGGAGCCCGTGCACCAGCAGCACGCTATGGTAGGGGTTTTGTGAGTCACCCCGTTCATTCAGCTCTCCTAGTAGCCAATGATATTCCAGCTCCTCCTAGACCTCAAGAGCCTTATTATGCACCACCAGTATCTCAGGTGCCTCCTTGCTCGAGGTGGTATCACGGGCCAATCCAGCCGGCCAGTTCAGAGTCAGCAGCGGCCGCCACGTCCTCCGAGGGGTTTCTTTGAGTGTGGTGACCCTCTTCATATGATCAGAGATTTCCCCAGAGCGAGGAGGGGTGCACCACCTCAGACTTATCAGGATGCACCACTTTAGACTTATCAGGCCCCACGTCTTCCACCACGTCCCCCAGCTATTCTTCCAGCCCCAGCTGTTACCTCACCACCTCAGGCAGCTCGAGGTGGTGGTCGGGGAGGTCGAGGTCTCCCTAGAGAGGGAGGCTAGGCTAAGTACTATGATCTTCCGGCCCGGTCCGAGGCCATTGCTTCACATTCAGTCATTACAGGTACTGTTCCCGTTTGTCATAGGGATGCATCGGTATTATTTGACCCAGGCTCTACATATTCGTATGTGTCTTCTTATTTTGCTTCACATTTGGGGATATCTCGGGATTCTTTGAGTTCCCCCGTATATGTTTCTACTCCTGTGGAAGATTCTCTTATTGTGGACCGTGTATATCAGTCGTGCTTGATTGTTATTAGTGGTTTTGAGACCGGGGCTGACTTGCTAATACTCAGCATGGTAGATTTTGATGTTATATTGGGTATGGACTGGAGTCTCCCTACTATGCTATTCTTGATTTTCACGCCAAGATCGTGACACTGTCTATGACAGGGTTACCGAGATTAGAGTGGAGAGGTTCCTTAGAGTATACTCCCCGCCGAGTTATTTTTTTTCTTAAGGCTCAGCGGATGGTTGAAAAGGGGTGTGATGCATATTTGGCTTATGTGAGAGATGTTAGTGCTGAGACCCTTACAGTTGAGTCAGTTCCAGTTGTCAGGGACTATCCTGATGTATTTCCAGCTGATCTTCCAAGTATGCCGCCCGATAGATACATTGATTTTGGCATTGACTTGTTGCCGGGAACTCAGCCTATTTCCATTCCTCCATATCGCATGGATCCTCCTGAGTTAAAGGAGCAGTTGCAGGAGTTATTGAAAAGGGGTTCATCAGGCTCAGTGTATCACTTTAGGGCGCTCCGGTGTTATTTGTGAAGAAAAAGGATGGCTCGATGCATATGTGTATTGACTACCGGCAACTGAATAAGGTGACAGTGAAGAATAGGTACCCATTGCCTCACATTGATGATCTATTTGACCAATTATAGGGTGATATGGTGTTCTCCAAGATTGATCTGTGTTCGGGTTATCATCAGTTGAATATTCGGGAACCGAATATCTCGAAGACTGCCTTTAGGACCAGATATGGCCACTATGAGTTCCTTGTTATGTCATTTGGGTTGACCAATGCTCCAGCAGCCTTGATGCACCTGATGCACAACATATTTTGGCCTGATCTTGATAGTTTCGTCATTGTGTTCATTGATGACATTCTGGTATATTCTCGGTCCCAGGAGGACCATGAGCAGCACTTGAGGACCGTGCTTCAGACATTGAGGGAGAAGAAGTTGTATGCCAAGTTTTATAAGTGTGAATTTTGGCTTGATTCTGTGGAATTCCTAGGCCATGTGGTGTCTTCGGATAAGATCAAGGTAGATCCGAAGAAGGTGGAGGCGGTACAGAGTTGGCCCAGACCGTCCTCAGCTACTGAGATCCACAGTTTCCTCGATTTGGCTGGGTATTATCGCCGTTTTGTGAAGGGATTTTCATCCATTTCAGCGCCCATGACCATACTGACCCAGAAGGGTGAACCTTTTATATGGAATGAGGAGTGTGAGGAAAGCTTTCATAAGCTCAAGACATCCCTGACTACAGCCCCAGTGTTAGTATTACCCACAGGTTCAGGGTCCTATACAGTCTATTGTGATGCTTCGAGGATTGTCCTGGGAGCGGTGTTGATGCAGGATGGTAGGGTGATTTCCTACGCGTCCAGACAGTTGAAGGTTCATGAGAAAAACTACCTTGTTCATGATCTCGAGTTGGCAGCGATTGTTCACGCCCTGAAGATATGGCGTCATTATTCATATGGTGTTCCCGGTAAGATATTCACGAATCACCGGAGTTTGCAGCACATATTCAGGCAGAAGGATCTAAATTTGCGCCAGCATAGGTGGTTGGAGTTGCTAAAGGACTATGACATCACTATATTATACCACCCGGGGAAGGCCAACGTGGTGGCCGACGCCTTGAGTCACCGGGCGGAGAGTTTGGGGAGTTTGCAATACCTTCATGAAGCTGAGAGGCCTCTAGCCTTAGATGTACAGTCCTTAGCCAGTCAGTTTGTGAGATTGAATCTTTCTGAGCCTTGCCGGGTATTAGCTTGTGTGGTTGCTCGATCTTCCCTTTATGACTGTATCAGAGAGCGCTAGTATAATGATCCCCACCTTTTGGTTCTTCAGGATAGAGTCCGGTGAGGTGATGCCAGGGATGTGACTATAGGAGATGATGGTGTGATGAGGATGCAGGGTCGGATCTGTGTGCCCAACGTGGATGGGCTTCAGTAGTTGATTCTTGAGGAGGCCCATAGATCGCGGTATTCCATCCATCCGGGTACGCGAAGATGAACCAGGATCTGAGACAGCACTGTTGGTGGCGAAGGATGAAGAAGGATATAGTGGAGTTCGTAGCCAAGTGTCTCAACTGTCAGCAAGTAAAATGTGAGCATCTGAGACCGGGAGGGATACTTCAGCAGATTGAGCATCCAGAGTTGAAGTGGGAGCGGATCACCATGGACTTTGTGGTTGGACTTCCTCGGACTTTGAGGAAGCATGATGTTGTTTGGGTGATTGTGGATCAGCTGACCAAATCAGCCCAATTCATTCCAGTGCTGACTACATATTCATCTCAGAGGTTGGCTGAGATTTATATCAGGGAGATTGTTCGCCTCCACGGTATCTCAGTATCTATCATTTCAGACAGAGGTACACAGTTCACTTCACGGTTCTGGAGAGCCGTTCAGCAGGAGTTAGGCACCAGGGTAGAGTTGAGTATAGCTTTTCACCCTCAGAAAGACGGGCAGTCCGAGTGCACGATTCAGATTCTCGAGGATATGCTCTGTGCCTGTGTGATAGATTTTGGAGGGTCATGGGATCGATACCTGCCACTTCCAGAGTTTGCTTATAACAACAGCTACCAGTCTAGCATTCAGATGGCGCCGTATGAGGCTTTGTATGGTAAGCGATGCAGGTCTCCCGTGGGATGGTTTGAGCCGGCGAGGCCCGATTATTGGGTACAGACTTGGTTTAGGATGTCGTGGACAAGGTGAAGGTGATTTAGGAGAGACTTCGCACAGCTCAGTCCAGGCTGAAGAGCTATGTGGACTGGAAGGTTCGTGACTTGGCATTTATGGCTGGTGATCGGGTTTTGCTTCGGGTATCACCTATGAAGGGTCGTCATGAGGTTCGGGAAGAAAGGCAAGCTGAGTCCAAGATTTATTGGCCCTTTTGAGGTGTTGCGACGTGTTGGGGAGGTTGATTATGAGCTAGCCCTGCCTCCCAGCCTAGCAGGGGTTCATCCAGTGTTCCACGTCTCCATGCTCCGGAATATCACGGTGACCCGACTCGTTTTTTGGATTTCAGTTCAGTCTAGTTGGACAAGGATCTGTCATATGTTGAGGAGCCAGTAGCTATATTGGATAGGCAGGTCAGGAAGCTCAGGTCAAAGGATATTGCGTCAGTAAAGGTTCAGTGGAGGGGTCAGCCAGTCGAGGAGGTAACTTGGGAGACCGAGCAGGATATGCGGAGTCAGTACCCTCATCTTTTCATAGCTGCAGGTATGTTTCTATACTCGTTCGAGGACGAACGATTTTCTTAGGAGGGGGAGCATGTAACGACCCGGTCGGTCATTTTGAGAATTAGCGCCCCGATCCCCTAATAACCGCTTCTCCCATGTCTATTTATGTTATTGGAACTTGTCGGAGCGTTGAGTGATGAAACCGGAGTGATTTTGGACACATAGTCCATAAATGTGGAATTTAGCTTTAGAAATCGAGTTGTAGCTAGAGCTGTGTGAAGACGGATCCGGAATGGAATTTTGTCGACTCTGTTAGCTCAGTTGGGTGATTTCGGGGTTAGGAGTGTGTTCAGAATGTGTTTTCGAGGTCGGTTGTGGATTTAGGCTTGAATTGGCGAAAGTTAGAATTTCGGCGATTTCAGCCGATAAGTGAAATTTTGATATCGAACTCGGAATGGAATTCTGAAAGCGACAGCAGGTCCATAATGTCATTTAATTTATGACATGTGTGCAAAATTTGAGGTCATTCGGATGAGTTTAGACGTATTTCGGCATCGGATGTGAATTCTAAAAATTTCATAAGCTATTAGGCTTGAATCTATGCATATTTGATTATTTTGATGTTATGAGATGTGTTTTAAAGGCTTGACCAAGTTTGAATGAGGTATTAGAGTTTCTTGGTAGTTTTGGTTGAGGTCCCGGGGCCTCGGGTGTTCAAACGGGCATTTTTGGCCTAATAGCCTTACCTGGTTTTCTGGTTTTTCTAAAGTTGGGTTTTGCTCTCTGCGATCGCAAGGTTTCACCCGTGATCGCGTAAGGTAAAAGTGAGAGGTCCTACGATTGTTCTCTGCGATCGCAAGAAAAGGTCGGCGATCGCATTGTGTTGGAATCTTGGTCTACGCGATCGCATGACCAGGACCGCGTTCGTATAGAATATTCTTGGTCTGGGGAGATTCAATATTTGTTCTACGCGGTCGCGTGGCCCCAACCGCGATAGAGTAGCTCTGGGTCGTGAAGGTCTGCGATCGCAGGCATATAGGTGCATTCGCATAGAGGAATTCTGGGCGCGTGTGAGATTACTCTCCGCGATCGCGACTCATTGTACGCGATCACATAGAAGAAAAGCCTGGGCAGTCTTTAAAGACCCAAGTCTGAGGGTTTATGTTATTTTCACCATTTTCAAATTTGAGAGCTCGGGAGAGGCGATTTTTGGACACCAGGGTAACTTGGCTAAGTGATTAGTATCCATTATAGATCAATTTTCATGATTCCAATCTTAAATCCAACCTTTAATTTCGAAAATGTTGGGTAGAAAATGGGAAAAATGGGATAAACTTCATAGACCGAATTATTGAGCTTTGATTGGGTGTTTGACCTCCGATTTGAGACATTCTTATATGGTTAGACTCGTGAGTGAATGGGTGTCCGGAAAATATAATTTTTATCCGATTCCGAGATGTGGGCCCGGGGGACTTTTTTGGCGAATTTCCAAATTTCGCGTATTAGCTTTGAACTTATTAGTGATTATGTTTCCTTGAAATGATATTTACATTATGCAATCGAATTAAATAGATTTGGGCCACCCGGATTCGGATACTCGTGGCAAGAGCGTGGTATTGAGTTGATTATAGCAGTCAAGGTAAGTGGCTTGCCTAACTCAGTGTTGGGGACTTCCCCTTAGGCATTTGTATACTGATTTTGCTACGTGGACGCCGTGTACGTGAAGTAACGAGTGCGTACATGGGTCATTGTTGCTAAAATTCCATTTTTACTCTCATGCAACCACTCATTTTCATTCCTATATTACTGTTTCCTGTCTTAACTGAGTAGTTAGCTTAAGAGTAAGCATGCCTACCTGTCCTTACTTGATTTCCTCTTATTTGCTATTGGTTGAACCATGCTTAGGTAGTTTTACTCTATTCTTTCCTGTTGTTTTTCCTAGACTGTTTAATTAAACCGTATCTGACATACCTCTGCATTGCATATTTAAATTGGGACAACGGACCGAGATCCGGGAGCTTTCCCAATGTACTGCATTTCATATTTAAATTGGGACTACAGACCGAGATCTGGGAGCTTTCCCCCCTGTACTGAAATGCATATTTAAATTGGGACTACGGACGGAGATCCGGGAGCTTTCCCCCTGTACTGCATAGCATATTTAAATTGAGACTACGGACTGAGATCCGGGATCTTTCCCCTTGTACTGCATTGCACATTTACTGTTGAGATATATGTTGTGCTGAGTCGAGGGCTTTCTTTCTGTTATTAATTCTTCCAATTCCATTAATCATGTTTATCATTGCTTATCTATATTTCACTGTTTTAAATTTATATTGACTTGTTTTAAAAAACTCAGTAGAGCCTCAACCTGATCTCGTCACTACTTGACTGGGGTTAGGCTTTTCACTTATGGAGTACCGAATGTGGAGTACTCACGCCCTTTCCTGCGCATGTTTTCCCCATGTGAAAATCCAGGTACCAGTAGTTCAGAGTTTGTGACTTTGTGATGTTCCGGGTTTTGGGAAAAGTAAAAGTTGTAAATACCGAGCGGCTAAAATTTTATAGTATTGCTTCTTCTTTACAGTTTCTATTATTGCTTTGCCTTATTTTCCACAAGTTTTAGGCTTACCTAGTCGTAGGGAATAGTTGTCATCATGAGACCGTTGGGAGGGTAATTCGGGTCGTGACAATTCTATTCTGGGGATACAGAAATGACACCCCTCCTGGAAGAAATCGGGGGATTTGCCGGACTACCTTGGGACAGCCCCGGGCTATTGGTACCGGAGAACCGCACTGGTAAAGGACTCCTAAAGATGATGGGTCTGAAAAACAATGCTGACTTGGAATGCCTAAAGAAGTCCTATATACCATTTGATTACATGTATGAAAGATACGGTCATAGCAAGTCTTACCATACATTCCATGATGAGTTTTATATAACTTCTTCGGGTCACATCCATTGCAGAGTTTTTGTATTCATTGTATGCTTCTTTGGTCTGATAGTGTTCCCAATGAAAGCGGAAAGAATCCACACTACACTGGCCATGGCGCCAAGACTTTAATGGAGGGAATTGAAGGACAGACATACACCATAGTCCCTATGATCATAGCCGACATCTACTGGGCTCTGGACCGCTGTCAAAAAGGGTTCGAGCATTTCGAGGGTTACAATTTGCTACTACAGCTGTGGTTATTGGAGCATCTTCAAAAAGGTCAGTATCGTCAAGAAATTCTGCGAATGTCTTGGAAATATCATATTGCCTTCCATCACCCTAAGAGGATGACTTACATTCCGGACATGTTTGACCAACCAGAAAGTGCCAAAGAATGGGTAGAGTTCTTCGACAATTTTACTGAAGAGCAAGTGTAGTGGATGTTTGAATGGTTCCCAACTGACGAGTTCATCATCAGGTCCAGGGACGCTCCTCACTTAGTGTTGATTGGGTTGAGATGGATACACCCTTATGTTACCATCTGGTTTATGAGGCAAGCAGGTAGGAAGCAGGTCATACAGCGGGTTGCAAAAATGAGCCATTTCAGAGAAGACTTTCAAGACGACGACATCCCTTACAGATGCCAAGCTCAGCATATGTGGCATTGCAAGATCATTGTGAAGAATAACACCATTGAGTCATACAGGTATCACGTTGGGTGTGCACCCTTCTACTGGGCATGGTTAGAAGACAACCTAGATGGGATAGTGAAGCCAGGAACCGGTCGAGGAAATAAGATCATAGATGAAGAAGCCGAGGCTCAAGTCAAATACAACAGCCTGCGCAAGAGGGTTCATGACTCCGAGACTGAACATCGGGAGATACACAAGACAAATATGAGGTTGATCAAGGAATGGAAGGAAATGTCTATCACATCCAATAGAAAGTTAGAATATTTGGAGCAAGGTTTGGTGGAGCTGGAGGGTAAAATCATAAAGAGGATCGACAACTGCCAGAATACTGTAGTAAGCGAAGGAGGGAATTTAGTCAGAGCCTACCTGTTGCTGGGTCTACACGAGTTGGGGAACCTGGTTGATGGAGTTAGGAAGATCGAGTCGGGGGAAGGTCCTTCTAGGACCAAGTAGGCTAGATTTATTTGCTTTCCTAAATGTAATAAGGTCAAGTGCCAATAGTGAATTATCTTTATTATCTTAGTGTCGTTTTGGGATTCGTCTATTTTTATATTAATGAAATGAGGCATTTATCGGCATCTAAGTTCTCCAAATCAACCTGTCGCTAGGCTTACCTCGGCACAACGACGCTCCCAAATTAGGACACGAATTTACCTTTATGCAATATATGTTTAAATACTGCAAATACTCTTTTCAGAACCCTTACTGACTTGGCTACCTTTTATTTTTCTTTATTTTCTTTTGATTATTCCCATTCCCCAAAGGTTGGTTCGTGCATACTGGCATCATCAGCTTATCACACAAGATCCAGGGGCCCTCCACCTTCTCCTCCTCCTAGTCCACCAAAAGGCAAAGGAAAAGCAAATTGGAAGATACCAGGAAAGAAAACACCACACATGTTGAACATGCAGAAGCTTCTGATGGTCGGGGTACTGAGGCCCCAAATGATGCAGTTTCACGACTTGAACAGAAAATACAAAAATTCCAGGGTGAGCTCAAGCATGTCTAGAATGTAGCAATCCTATCCTTCTCACTCAGCATCCCAGACATCGGTCATCCAAACACCCACAACCCCGCACCACCTCAAAATACACCCAACAAGCGCCCACAAATCCTCCTGCACCTCACCATTATACAAACCCACCACAAAATCAAACTATCCCACCACAATACCAGCCAAACACCTACAGCACTCCACAAAATACTCCACCAGTCATTCCTGAACCCCAGAATTCTACCAATGATCACCACTATACTCAAACTCCAGGTCACCAAAACAACCCTATATATGTGGAAACCCTACCTCACACCACTCAACCCATCTCCTATGCACCGAAATTTGTTGAGAAAGACATGCTCATTAAGAACCTGGCCGAGGAGCTCAAGAGGTTGACCAGCTGAGTTCAAGGCGTAGAAGGAGGCAAGAGGATATAAGGTCTGAACTATGAAGACCTATGCATACAGCCGGATGTAGAACTGCCGGAGGGTTACAAACCTCCCAAGTTCGAGATTTTTGACGGTACAGGTGATCCCAAGGTTCATCTAAGGACCTATTGTGACAAGTTTGTCGGGGTCGGAAAAGATGAAAAGATCTGGATGAAGCTTTTTATGAGGAGTCTTAAGGGAGATGCCTTGTCCTGGTACATCAGCCAGGATCTTAAGAAATGGTCCAACTGGGTGAGTATGGCGTCTGATTTTATGGAAAAATTCGGGTTCAACAGAGAGAATGCACTAGATGTCTTCTAAATTCAGAACCTTAAGAAAAAGCCTACTGAGACTTTCCGCGAGTATGCTACTCATTGGAGGTCGGAAGCAGCCAAAGTCAGGCCGGTATTGGACGAAAAGCAGATGAACAAGTTCTTCATCAGAGCGCAGGACCCGCAGTACTATGAAAGGTTGATGGTTATTGAAACCATAAGTTCTCTGATATTATCAAACTCGGGGAAAGAATCGAAGAGGGCATCAAAAGCGGGACGGTGACAAACTTTGAGGCATTGCAGGCCACTAATAAAGCATTACAGTCAGGGGGTATATTGAAGAAGAAGGGTTCAGGAACAGTGATGGTCACCCAAGGACCCAAAACTCCTCTTGTGTATCAAACCTCCCCACTTACATACCAAGCACCTCCATCCAGATATCAACCATCACTTCCACCCACATATCAACCCTCACCTCTACCTACATATCAACCATCACCTCCCAGATATTCCCAATCAACCACTGCTTATCACACCTATAACTCCCAACCATCTCATTTTCAATCACCTTTCGCTCGTCAAAACTACCCAAGACCTCGACTTAACTTTGATCGCAGACCACCAAAATAATACACTTCCATCAGTGAACCCATTGACCAGTTGTATGAAAGGTTGAAGGCTACTGGTTATGTCACTCCCACCCCTGTTGCGGCCATGGAGAATCCATCCCAATGATTCAACCCAAATAAGTCTTATGCATATCATTATGGCATGAAAGGGTACACTATTGATGAGTGTCGCGCATTGAAAGATAAGATCCAGACATTGATTGATAATAAGGTCATCCAAGCAAAGGAAGTTGCAGCTAAGGTCCGCAACAATCCCCCCCCCCCCCCCCCACTAGATGGGGGAAAGTTTTTTTTTTTCCACCT
>ML392666.1:0-55569 GCA_005239525.1 Nicotiana knightiana | reverse complement strand
CCCCCCCCCCCCCCCAGATCATAGGGTAAGAGTGTCAATATGATAGAAACAAATGAGGAATGGGATCCAGAAGGATCAATTGGAATTATAAAATAGGGTGACGATCCCAAGAAACCTACTGTCACACTCAACCCCATCATAGTATAGATACAGCCGCCAGTGGAGGTCGAGGTAACTTCATCAGTCCCATTTGAATTGAGGTAGCACCACCTGCGGCTGCACTTACCCCGTTCAAGGTGAAAGTAGCCGCACCATTTATAGTGACAGTATCAACCACATCTCCTTTCGAAACTAAGGATGTACCATGCGATTATGTGGTTGAAGCTAGAAGAAAAGGAAAGACCAAAACGGAAGATCTGGAACTGCCCAAGGGATGATCAGAACGAGAAGTGTGTATACACCAAAGCATTTGGGAGAATACAGCAAGTAGGCCTTTAACAGACCTCTCATTATTAAAACAGTCCCAGATGACCTCTGGAGGAAAGTGCAAGCGAGGGACTATTCGGTCATCGACCATCTGAACAAGACTCCTGCTCAAATACCTATCCTGTCGTTGTTACAGAATTCAGAAGTGCATAGGAATGCTCTCCTAAAGGTGTTGAGTGAAGCATACGTGCCTAACAACATCACTGGCAGAGAAATAGCTAATATGGTGAGGCAAGTGCTGGAGAGTCACAAAACTACCTTCCACGAGGACGAGTTGCCACCTGAGGGTTTGAATCACAACAGAGCATTGTGTATTACAGTGCAATGTAAAGACAATCTCATTGTCAGGGTTCTGATCGATGGGGGATCCAGTCTCAATATTTGCCCATTAACAACACTGAAGAGGTTAGGCAAAGGCCTGTATGAGATCCGAGAGGGGACTATGAATGTGAAGCTGTTTGACGGGTCTCAAAGAGCTACCATCGGGGAAATTGATCTCTATCTGCAAATGGGGCCTATGTGGTTTGATGTCGAGTTTCATGTACTGGACATATCGGCATCATACAACCTATTATTGGGATGACCATGGATACATGCCGTTGGGGCTGTAGCATCGACTTTGCATCAAGTAGTGAAATTCGAATATAACCACCAAGAAGTGATTATCCACAGAGATGGGAGCAACCCCATTTACACCCGTCAAACTATCCCAGTGGTTGAAAATAGAAGGAGGATAGGTGGAGAAACTTATCATCATATTGAGCGGGTAACGCAATCGACAAAGATAAGTGGTAGGATAGCAAGATAGCAAGCACGATGAACTGGAGAGGGTATGAGCCTGACAAAGGTCTTAGTAAAAATCTTTAGTACATCACCAAACCAATACAGCCAAGGCGCCAATGGTACCACTTTTAGGCTGGGATATCGATACACTTGGCAAGAATATAGAAACTGGTCACCACTATGGTGTGTCCGTACTATCCACTTGAGCAGCCTGTACCGCACCTGAGTCAGAATTTCCAGTAGACCGACATTATATGGGGATCAGAGGAGGAAGAAGCATTGGCCACCATGACGAACCTATTCCTAGAGGATGATGGCATGGACTGCTGTGTTGTTTTTGAGGAGCAGGAAGGGGAAGGCCCAACCATCCGAGCTGTGGAGAGAGGATCATTCCTCAAGAATTGGACCGTCAGACCATCCAGGGCCCCACGAGTCCCCGGGTAGCAAGGCTGAACAACACTATCTATTTTTATTTTCTGAGAAAATAAAATAATGATTTCCCTTTTGCATTCTCTTTTTGCTTTAAATAATATTTCCAACATTCCAAAACGATGTTTTAATTATTGAAAATTGCATTTGTTTGACTCTTTGAATGAATTGATGTTTATTATTACCATTTCTCTCAAATCATTATCTATACAGCATTACTATTTCATATCTCGATGAACGGACAACTGTGACATGTAACGAGACAATGCAACAGAAGGATAGTGATTCGAAAGAAGAAGATGTCATACCCAAGGAAATCATCAGAGAAGTGGAAGACTTTGAAAACAAGCCTAAATCCAATCTGGATGAAACAGAAATAGTCAACTTGGGGGATTCTGAAACTGTCAAAGAGACCCGTATCAGCATTTACTTGTCGCCGTCAGAAAAGGAAGAGTAGACACAGCTCTTGAAAGAATATGAGGAAATCTTTGCATGGTCATACGATTATATGACCGGGTTGAGTACGTCTATTGTGGCTCATAAGTTGCCCACAAACCCGATGGGTTTGCCAGTGAAGCAGATTCTCAAGAAATTCAAGCCTGATATGAGTCTGAAAATCAAGGAGGAGGTTACTAAGCAAATTAAAGCCAAGGTCCTCAGGGTGGTTGAATACCCAACTTGGCTAGTGATGGGTTAGTATTTTGTTTTGATGATCTAACAAACTTTTATGTAAAGAACCAGATAAAGGACCTGATGCGTAACCAGCACAACCAGTCAGCATAGACTCACAAGAAATTTGGGCAGTGTACATCTCACAAGGAACAGGCTAGGGACCTGATCCCTTGACATTCCCCTGACAGAAGTACAAGTCAACTTTACAGCTGGAAAGCAGTGGCAGAAAGTGACTACCTGCAAAGTGCATGAAGAAATCTGGACAGTGTACATTTGAACTCACAAGGAACAGATTAGGGACCTGATCCCTTGACATTCCCCTGACAGAAGTACAAGTCAACTTTACAGCTGGAAAGCAGTGGCAGAAAGTGACTGCCTGCAAAGTGCATGAAGAAATCTGGGCAGTGTACATTTGAACTCACAAAGAACAGATTAGGGACCTGATCCCTTGACATTCCCCAGACAGAAGTAAAAGTCAACTCTACAGCTGGAAAGTAGTGGCAGAAAGTGACGGCCTGCAACTGTACACGCTACAGTGCAGAAACAGTGTAGCAGTCACTTCCTACTGGTGTTAGAGTGTACCAACTAAGTATGGGCATCATTCTTGTGATTTCTTTGAGATATAATAGCTTGTTGGATGAAAAACAAGATATTCACTTGGGCATTTACTACATTCTTCATAGCATTGAAGATCTACTCCATTGTTGAAGGCTCAAGTGTGTCAAGAACAAGAAGACAACTCCCCTACGAACCAGCTCCACCATGAGTATATGTGTGTCCTTAGTTGAGTTGTAATCTTGTGTTTTGTTCTTCATTGTAACTCCTATATTGCTTTATTAAAAGCTTTGTTTTAGGAAACTAAAAATCATAAACTATCCGTGTTTGTGTTGTGACTAGTGTAGTCATAAGTTAAAGTCTTTGTAACTAGTGAGTGACAAGTGGCTTGTAATAAGTGTATTGCAAGTTAGTATGTTGAAGTCTTTGTAAGAGAGTCATTACAAAGTGGCTTGTAATAGTTGATATTACAAGTTAGTAAAGTTGAAATCCTACCAGTGTAGGTCGTGGTTTTTGTCCCCTTGAGTTGGGATTTTTCCACGTAAAAACCCAGCGTCTTTTCTATTTGTTGTCTCTGTGTATTTTTTAGGGGGCTGGTAGAGGACCAGGTCGCCTTACTGTTTTGTTTTACAGTCTGATACTTACGGTGGGAACTGATAGAGAACCGGGTTCTCCATAAAGTTTGGTGGACGCTTAGTTTCTATCAATTGGTATCAGAGCAGATTCTTTCTAAAAGGTTAACACCTAGAAAGGATCTCTAATAGCTGCTCCACCCAACTTTGAAGAAGGACAATCAACCTATATACCCCCAAGATTCAACGGCCAATACTATGGTTGGAGGAAAACGAGAATGCATGACTTCATTATGGCTGATGACTCCAAGCTTTGGGACGTGATTTGTGATGGCCCCTTTGTCCCTATGAAGGCTGTTAGAGAGGGAACAAACATTGTTCCAAAGACAAGAAAAGAATACAATGGTGCTGCCCAAAAAGTTGTTGAAAAGAACTTCAAGGGGAAGAAGATTCTTGTGTGTGGTGTTGGACCAGACGAGTATAATCGCATTTTGGCATGTGAATATGCCAAGGAAATCTGGGAATATCTTCAAACGACTCACGAAGGGACTACTCAGGTAAAGCAATCCAAAATAGATATGCTGACAACTGAGTATGAACTCTTTAAAATGAAAGAGGATGAGTCCATTCAAAAGATGCATACCCGCTTTACCTCCATAATCAATGAGCTTTATTCACTTGGTGAAATCATTCCAACCAACAAGCTAGTCCGGAAGATACTTAGTGTTCTACTAGGTTCCTGGGAGAGCAAGGTTAATGCTATCACTGAAGCCAAAGGCTTGCAGAAGCTGGCTATTGATAAGCTTATCGGAAATCTCAAAACTTATGAGATGAAAAGAAAGAAGGATATCGAAAGAAGAGAGCCCAGGAAGGAGAAGAACCTGGTTCTCAAGGCTGCCAACAAGGATTCAAGTGGTGATGAATCCGACATGGAGTATCTCACTCAAAGATTCCAAAAGATGATTCAAAGGAATGGTGGCATACCAAGAAGAGGCAGTTCGAGCAAGCCTAGAAACTATGATGTATGTCACAAATGTGGAAATCAAGGACACTTTATCAAGGACTGTCCACTTCTAAAGCATGAGCCTTAAAGCACAATTCTAACAAAACTGCAAATAGTAACCAGGTTCCTGACAAACGATTCAGCCAAAAATGTGCAGTTGACAATGTTGTGAAGCAAGTTCTTACTGCATGGGGAGATTCCTCTAGTGAATCAGAAGAGGAACCAGAAGCAGGAAACAGTTCCATGATGGCAGTAGATAACGAGGCCAAGGAGTATGAGTCAATCTTTGCACTCATGGCCAAATCTGATGATGATGAGGAGGACAAGGAGGAAGATGAGGTAAGTTTTATTGATGTTCAAAGAAGTTTGAAAACCTACTCTAAGAAAAAATTGATGTCCTTAGAAAACGTGTTGATTTATGCCTATCATATCCTCATTAATGAGAAAAATGATTTAATAGAAGAAATTGGTGACATAGATCAAGAGAGGGATGATATGGTAATTTCTATTATAGACTTGAAGGAAGAAGTAACCAGAGAAAATAACTTGTTGAAAAAACAAACAAAAAAATGGATGGACAAAATTCAAAAGGGAGAGTAAGTTGCAAGTGATGCATACCATAAACTTGAAAATGAGTTAAGATTAGTGAAATCTAGTCTGGGTGCAGAGCTTGAGAAAAACAAACAACTTCAGGAAGAACTAGGAAGAGTGAAGAGTGATCTTGAAAAATCACTTAAGTGGACCTGGTCCTCTGATGTTGTCACTGCCATGTACTTTAATAACAGTGGAAACAGGCAGGGGATCGGGTTCCAAAAGGAGAAAATTCCTTACAACCCACACAGTAAGTATGTCACTGTTCCAGAAAACTGGCTTTGTACTCACTGTGGGAACAATGGGCACTTCAAAGAAAGCTGCCTTACAAGGGATCAACCAGTTCAGAAAAACAAAATGTTTGCTGACAAGAGGAATGCTAAGAAGGGACCAGGTCCCGCTAAGAAAAATCGGTTCTTGCCTACATGGACTAGAAGAGTTCTTATTCACCATTTTCCTAACTACAAGGGACCTAAACTTGTTTGGGTTCCTAAATCTAACCCTTGATTCATATGTGCAGGGACCAGTGAGAGGAATCGGACTATAATGGATCATGTATATTGGATTCTCAAAGCAATGAGAAAAAAGGGGGGGATTAAATTCTCGGTGTTGGAAGGGTTGGAAGATCACTTGAGCACTCAATTGAGAATGTGTACTATGTAGATGGGTTGAAGTACAGTCTCTTGAGTGTTTCTCAAATATGTGATAAAGGAAACAAAGTAGAATTCTTGTCTAAAGTATGCATGGTTACTAGTCTAGTAACTGGTGAGGTGGTTTTGATCACTAAAAGACACAAGAATATCTATGTTGATGACTTTGAATTCTTGGAAGCTGGTGATATGAGCTGCTTGAAGGCAGTTGATGATGATGCAGAACTGTGGCATAGAAGATTGGGTCATGCAAGCTTCTCTCTCTTGAATAGATTGATATAGAGGGACCTGGTTCGTGGTCTGTATAACTCTAAGTTCAAGGAGCACAGATTTTTTGATGCATGTGCCAGAGGAAAGTAAGTGAAGACAATACAACCTCTTCCTCAAATCCACATGAGGAACCTGGTACCCCAATTACTTCCACTGAAGCTGAAGAAAGAGTTGGAGATGCTGTGCAAAGCACTCCACAGGTTGCGGAACAAGGAATGCAGGAAAAGCACTTCTGGAATGGCTCATTTCCTTGGATCATGCCTAATCTCATGGGGTAAAAGGAAGCAAAACTCAGTGGCTCTCTCAACACCCGAAGAAGAATATGTTGCAGTTGTTTCTTGTTGTGCTCAGCTGCTGTGGATCAAACAATAATTGGAAGATTCTGGAGTGTACATTGACAGTGTACCACTTCTATGTGACAACACCAGTGCCCTCAACATGGCAAAGAACCCGGTTAAACACAAGAAACTAAGCATATTGATGTGAGACATCATTTCCTCAGAGACAATGTTGAAAAGAGTCATATCTGCATGAAGTTTTGTTGCACTGAAGATCAAATTGCAGACATCTTCACCAAATCCCTACGTAGGGAACACTTTGAGAGAAACAGGATAGCACTGGGGTTGATGAAACCTAACTGAGGACCTGATTCTCCTCCATTGGCTTATGAGAGTCACACCCAGGTACAGTTAGCTAAAGTGTTTTATAACTAAGCCTAACTCACATCAATACCATTGCAGGTAGACATGCATGATGATTATAGAAGCTAAAGGTACAGCGTTGAACTGCAAGAGAGAACTGAAAATTTTACAAAAACATGTCACGAACCTGGTTCCTGTACCACAAGTTAGTAGTAATGTGTTTTTCCCTTGCTTTTCTCAAAAGATAACAAAATTATTTTAACAGCCACACCATCCTACTTTTCAGAGTCTGTGCGTCTGTCAGAACCCGTTCCTCTACCCCCTCTTTATTACCCTTCCTTCCATAAAACCATCTCACTCCTACCCTTCCTTAACAAATGAAGGATCCTCCCCCCTTCTTGAGTCTCAGGGGGAAGAAGATCCATTTTTAGGGGATGAGGGGACTATGGTTCTTTTTGAGTCTCCGGTTCACAACACAGTCAAAGAAAAACCTGCTAGAGAACCTGATTCTCCTTCAGCAGAAACAACCCAGGAACCCATCTTATACACTAAACCCTTGGAGTCTATTCCTCCCATTTATGTACCTCTAAGGGATTTTTCGCAAGCCAGCAGTCACTCCTGAGTCTTCTTCCAAGCGACCTTCTACCCGGTTGCAAAACATCAGAAAAATAAGAAGAGGTTGATGAAGCTAGGGAAAATTGTGGCTAACAAGGACATTCCAGTGGTTGGGGTTGATAAAGATGTTGTGGAGGAACCTAGTTCCTTAGTGAAAAGATCTACAAAGGTCCAGAAGTCTGTGGTTGGAGATTCTGAGGAAGCTGTAAAAGAATGGTGCATCATCTGTGAGAGTGGTGGTTGTTGAGCGTGAGAGAGAGGGAAGTCTATTGAGAAGTCGAGAAAATGACAGAAGGAAACTGCTGGGGGACCCGGTTCACTGAAGACCATACCAAGTGACAGTGGACTTGGGCAGGGTAGATTGCAAACTCAAAAAGTCTTTTGGGGTCGTATGTTTGACCCGGACATCTCTGAGATGGCAGGGATGAGGCAAGTTCTAGAGATAGTGCAGTTCCAACAATGGGATCATCTGTTTAGGGGGGCTGTACCCACGGTATATGAAAATGAGGTGCAGAAATTCTATGCAACTCTCTTCACTGTTGAAGGGGACCATATCTGCGTGCTGGAAAATGAGATTGTCATTTGAAACCGCTGGTGCCTCCTCCTCCAAGCCTTCCTCTTCTAGTGCCTCTATGCTCCTCTCAATGTCCAGTTGTCTTATGTTGTGATGTTTTGTGGTTGTTGGTTGCTTTTGTTTTTTTTGTGTGTGATGGCATGTTGAATTCCACCTTTACTGCTCCTGGTGAATTTAAAAAGGATTATCATCCATGAATCAGCTTCTCTCTTGCTACGGACAATGCTTGTTTTCCTTTACTTTTGTTTCTATTATGTTGTGTGAACACATGGGGTATGAGTTAGCTATGTTAGACTTCTTTATGCTTTCTGTTTGTTTGTGCCTTTTTATGATGGCAAAAGGGGGAAGATGATAATTGATAATGTGGGCAAGGGCAAGTTAATAATGTGGGTAGGAACTAAGGGGGAAGCACATAGTCAGGGGGAACAATATGGGGTCCTGGTCTCTTATCTGGTTAAGTTAGATTATATAACTGCTCATCAATTATAAAAGTTTTTCATCATCAAAAAGGGGGAAATTGATGGGTTAGTATTTTTTTTTAATTATCTAACAAACTTTTATGTAAAAGAACCAGATAAAGGACCTGATGCGCAACTAGAGGGAAGCACATAGTCAGGGGGAACAATATGGGGTCCTGGTCTCTTATCTGGTTAAGTTAGATTATATAACTGCTCATCAATTATAAAAGTTTTTCATCATCAAAAAGGGGGAAATTGATGGGTTAGTATTTTTTTTTAATTATCTAACAAACTTTTATGTAAAAGAACCAGATAAAGGACCTGATGCGCAACTAGAGGGAAGCACATAGTCAGGGGGAACAATATGGGGTCCTGGTCTCTTATCTGGTTAAGTTAGATTATATAACTACTCATCAATTATAAAAGTTTATCATCATCAAAAAGGGGGAAATTGATGGGTTAGTATTTTGTTTTGATGATCTAACAAACTTTTATGTAAAGAACCAGATAAAGGACCTGATGCGTAACCAGCACAACCAGTCGGCATAGACTCACAAGAAATTTGGGCAGTGTACATCTCACAAGGAACAGGCTAGGGACCTGATCCCTTGACATTCCCCTGACAGAAGTACAAGTCAACTTTACAGCTGGAAAGCAGTGGCAGGAAGTGACTACCTGCAAAGTGCATGGAGAAATCTGGGCAGTGTACATTTGAACTCACAAGGAACAGATTAGGGACCTGATCCCTTGACATTCCCCTGACAGAAGTACAAGTCAACTTTACAGCTGGAAAGCAATGGCAGAAAGTGACTGTCTGCAAAGTGCATGAAGAAATCTGGGTAGTGTACATTTGAACTCACAAGGAACATATTAGGGACCTGATCCCTTGACATTCCCCAGATAGAAGTACAAGTCAACTCTACAGCTGGAAAGTAGTGGCAGAAAGTGACTGCCTGCAACTGTACATGCTACAGTGTAGAAACAGTGTAGCAGTCACTTCCTATTGGTGTTAGAGTGTACCAACTAAGTATGGACATCATTCTTGTGATGTCTTTGAGATATAATATCTTGTTGGATAAAAAACAAGATATTCACTTGGGCATTTACTACATTCTTCATAGCATTGAAGATCTGCTTCATTATTGAAGGCTCAAGTGTGTCAAGAACAAGAAGACAACTCCACTACGGACCAGTTCCACCACGAGTATATGTGTGTCCTTAGTTGAGTTGTAATCTTGTGTTTTGTTCTTCATTATAACTCCTATATTGCTTTCTTGGAAGCTTTGTTTTAGGAAACTCAAAATCATAAACCATCCGTCTTTGTGTTGTGACTAGTGTAGTCATAAGTTAGTCTTTGTAACTATTGAGTAACAAAGTGGCTTGTAATAAGTGTATTGCAAGCTAGTGTGTTAAAGTCTTTGTAAGAGAGTCATTACAAAGTGTCTTGTAATAGTTGAGATTACAAGTTAGTAAAGTTGAAATCCTACCAGTGTAGGTCGTGGTTTTTGTCCCCTTGAGTTGGTATTTTTCCACGTAAAAATCCAGCGTCTTTTCTGCTTGTTGTCTCTGTGTAGTTTTTAGGGGACTGGTAGAGGACCAGGTCGCCTTACTGTTTGATTTTGCAGTCTGTTACTTACGGTGGGAACTGATAGAGAATCGGGTTCTTTATACAGTTTGGTGGACGCTTAGTTTCTATCAGCTAGCCAACATCGTGCCAGTTCCGAAGAAGGACGGGAAGGTCAGGGTCTGCGTCGACTATCGGGATCTCAATAGAGCTAGCCCGAAGTATGATTTCCCTCTCCCAAACATACACATCTTAATCGACAATTGCGCCAAGCATAAGCTCCAGTCCTTTGTAGATTGCTTCGCCGGTTACCATCAGATCTGGATGGACAAAGAGGATGCGGAGAAAACGGCTTTCATCACACCATGGGGAGTGCACTGTTATAAGATGATGACATTTGGCCTAAAGAATGCTGGGGCCACCTACATGAGGGCTATGACTACCATCTTTCATGACATGATAAATAAGGAGATAGAGGTATACGTGGACGACGTCATCATCAAATCCAAGAAAGCCACGGATCATATAGCAGATTTGAGGAAGTTCTTCGATAGATTGCGAAAGTACAACTTGAAATTAAACACCGCAAAGTGTGCATTCAGAGTTCCTACCCGGAAAGTTATTGGGGTTCATTGTTAGCCGACGAGGAATAGAATTAGATCCGTCAAAAGTCAAAACCATCTAAGATCTGCCACCGCCAAAGAGTAAGAAGGATGTAATGAGTTTTCTGGGACGGCTAAACTACATCAGCCGGTTCATAGCACAGTCCACAGTTATATGTGAGCCAATTTTCAAGATGTTAAAGAAAGATGCCGCAACTAGTTGGACGGAAGATTGTCAAAAGGCTTTCGACAAGATCAAGGAGTACTTATCAATGCCACAAGTCTTGGTCCCACCAGAACCAGGTAGACCATTGCTACTCTATATTGCAGTATTAGATAGAGCTTTTGGTTGCATTCTAGGGAAGCACAACGAGATAGGGAGAAAGGAACAATCAATCTATTACCTGAGTAAGAATTTCACTCCATATAAAGTGCGGTACTCTGTATTGGAACGTACCTGTTGCGTTCTGACCTGGATAGCTCAGAAGCTGAGGCATTACTTCTGTGCTTACACAACGTACCTCATATCAAGGATGGATTCCTTGAAATATATCTTTCAGAAGCCCATGCCCACTGGCAAGCTAGCTAAGTGGCAAATCCTGTTGAGTGAGTTCGACATTGTTTATGTGAATCAGAAAGCAGTCAAGGGACAGGCATTGGCAGATCATCTTGCTGAAAACCCTGTGGAAGGAGAATACGAACCCCTGAAAACATATTTTTCCGATGAAGAGGTATTGTTCATAGGAGAAGATATTGTTGAGTCTTACGATGGTTGGAGAATATTCTTTGACGGGGTGGCGAATTTCAAAGAAGTCGGCATTGGAGCTGTCTTGGTATCGGAAATTGGCCAAAATTATCTAGTATCTGCTAAACTCATATTTCCCTGCACTAACAAAATGGCGGAGTATGAATCTTTCATACTAGGGCTCAACATAGCCATCGACATGAATATTCAGGAGCTGCCGGTAATCGGTGATTCAGATTTGCTTGTGCACCAGGTACAAGGATACTGGGCCACCAAGAATTCCAAGATATTGCCATATCTGCACCATGTGCAGGATTTAAAGAAGAGTTTCACGAGGATAGAGTTTCGGCATGTTCCCAGGATTCAGAACGAGTTTACCGATGCATTGGCCACTTTGTCTTCCATGATACAGGATCCCGACAAGAACTTCATCGATCCTATCCCACTGAGAACCCATAGCCAATTGGCATATTGTGCCCATGTCGTAGAATAAACAGATGGGAAGCCTTGGTTCCACGATATCAAAGAATATTCTACAAAAGGAGAATACCTGGAGCATGTAAATCATACTCAGAAACGTACGCTTCGGAGGTTATCCAACAGTTTCTTCCACAACAGAGGAACCCTGTACAAAAGAACTCCTGATTTGGGATTACTGAGGTGTGTCGACGCAAAAGAAGATTCTAAGTTGCTTGAAGATATACATGTTGGGACCTGCGGCTCGCATATGAATGGTTTTGTCTTGGCCAAGAAGATACTCAGGGCCGGTTATTTCTGGATGACCATGGAGACAGATTGCATCCAGTATGTCTGAAAATTCTACTAATGTCAAGTACACGCAGATATGATAAAAGTGCCGCCAAATGAGCTCAATGCAACAAACTCACCTTGGACATTCGCCGCCTGGGGAATGGATGTCATTGGTCCAATCAAGCCCACCGCCTCAAATGAGCATTGGTTCATCTTGGTAGCTATTTATTACTTTACTAAATGGGTCGAAGTGGTATCTTACAAGGCAGTGACTAAGAAAGTCGTGGCAGATTTTGTCTGCGGCGGGATTGTTTGCCGATTCGAAGTTCCGGAGTCAATCATCACCGACAATGCTGCAAACCTCAACAGTGACTTGATGAAGACCATGTGTGAGACTTTCAAAATCAAGCACAAGAATTCCACGACCTATAGACCTCAGATGAACGGAGTTGTAGAAGCCACCAACAAGAATATCAAGAAGATACTGAGAAAGATGGTAGAAAATCACAAACAGTGGCACGAGAAGCTGCCATTCACTTTATTTGGATACCGCACCATAGTCTGCACATCAACCGGGGCAACTCCCTACTTGCTCGTTTATGGTACAGAAACTGTTATTCCTACCGAAGTGGAGATTCCTTCCTTGAGGATCATACAAGAAGCTGAGCTCAGTGAAGCAGAATGGATAAGGAGCCGTTATGAGCAGCTAGCCCTCATAGACGGAAAAAAGATGAATGCAGTGTGTCATGGGCAACTCTATCAGAACAGAATGTCCAGAGCCTTCAACAAAAGAGTCAAGTCGAGACAGTTCACATTGGGGCAGCTGGTGTTGAAGAAGATCTTTTTGCATCAAGATGAAGCCAAAGGGAAATTTTCTCCCCAATTGGCAAGGCCCTTACATGGTTCATAGAGTATTGATGGGACGAGCCCTCACACTTGCAGAATTGGACGGAGAAGTCTGGCCAAAACCAATCAATTCAGATGCAGTCAAGTGATATTATGTGTAACTGTTTGTGCTTTCCGCAAATGATGTAAATTGAACTATGCTCGACCTGATTCCCATGTAAGAGGGGATACGTAGGCATCCCTATGGGTTCGGTTACAATTTAATATAAAGCTTATCCCTCCCCCCACACACACACACACAATCAGAAACTAGGGCAGAATTTTGAGGAGGACCCTCAAAATTCCGAAGCAAGTTCAGCCAATCGCAGCATATGGAACAACCAGAAATGTTGTCTGGTTAACTAGGGCAGAATTTGGAGGAGGACCCTCAAAATTCTACAGCAAGAGAGGTTGCAACGTCTAGGATCGTGTCACATTCATCGGTTCATCTAACCAATTTCTTAAAAAAATATATTTTACGTCTTTGAAAACTATGCATGCTTGCTTGTGAAATAACTCTATTTAGTAAACGCTAGCCCAATGATTGAACAAGATCTTCAGACCAAGCCAAGCAAGTCGATGGAAGCACGAACCGACCTCCCCTGTACAGAACTCACAATTTTTCTTTAGATGTAGGAACGAATAATATACATGCCTCGAAGTCACAATCTTCATAACAACCGAGATACTGAAATTTACTACCAGCTAAGAAAACTCTGGTATCATCTGCTATTTATTCTATTTTTGCTTGGGACTAAGCCCTGTCCCAAACTTTGCATGAGGCTAAGCCCTGCCTTCTCTTTGCATAAGGCTAAGCATTGCCTTTCATCTACATGAGGCTAAGCTCTGCCTCTTATCTGCATAAGGCTAAGCATTTCCTTCCATCTACATGGTACTAAGCCATGTCCCAAACCTTGCATGAGACCAAGCTCCGTCTCAGTCTGCATGAGGCTAAGCCTTGCCTCATCTTTGCATAAGGCTAAGCACTGCCTTTCATCTGCATGGAACTAAGCCCTGTCCCAAATCTTGCATAAGACTAAGCCCTGCCTCCTCTTTGCATAAGGCTAAGCACTGCCTTTCATCTGCATTAGGCTAATCTCTACCTCCTATTTGCATAAGGCTAAGTGTTGCCTTCTCCTAGCATGATACTAAGCTCTGTATCCACCTTGCATGAGGCTAAGCCCTGCCTCTCCACCTTGCATAAGGCTAAGTGTTGCCTTCTCCTTGCATGAAACTAAGCATTGTCTCTCCCTGCATTACGACAAATGTCGCGTTGTTCAAAACCTTGCATTATTCTCTTCTTTCGGGGCTAAGCTCTGCCCCCGACTACACACAAGACTAAGCTCTGTCTTGTTTTATCTCAAGCATCATGTCTTTCCATCTCATGGGCTGAAATATCGAAAACTTTTCCAAAGGCGTCATAGTCTAAAGGCATCATCCTCATAGCCGAAAGACACCATGTCATGGCTTGAGGATCTCTAAAATTTGCATATCATTATTCACAGGTGTCATTGTAACGACCCAGCCGGTCCTCCCTTGAGATTTACCCTATTTCCCCCATTTCTGCATTTGTTATATATTTCTAGCCTATTTTTGTTGTTTTGGGTCATCTCGTTTGGGTCCGGAGTGGTTATGGCGAGAATTTAGGCATTTAGTCTTTTAAAGTAGCCTAATAGTTGAGAAAGTCAACTGAGAGTTGGCTTATTGGTGAACGACCTCGGAATGTGGATTTTATGGCTCGGATAGCTTCGTTAGGTGATTTGGGACATAGGAGTGTGTTAGGAATGAAGTTTTGATGTCTGGCGTAGAATTAGGCTTGAATTGGCGAAAGTTAGTTTTTGGAGATTTACGGTCGGCAGTGGAAAATGGGCTATCAGGTTCATAATGGAATTCCGGAAGTTGGAGAAGGTTCATAGTGTCATTTTGGATATGTCTGCAAAATTTCAGGTCAATCGGAGGTGTTTTGGTTGGTTTCGGCGTAGTTGGCGAAATTTGGAAGTTTCAAATTTCATAGGCTTGAATTTGATGTGATTTTGGTGTTGTTGCGTTGTTTTTGGTGTTTCGAAGGCTCGACTAAGTTTTAATGATGTTATGGGATATGTTGGTATGTTTGGTTGAGGTTCCGAGGGCCTCGGGTGTGTTTCGGGTGGTTAACAGACCAATTCTTGGCTTGAAAACTGGGCAGATTTTTGTTGGTGTGAGGTTCTGGTTTCCTTCTACACAATCGCGGGAGGATGTTTGCGATCGCGTGGAGTAAAATAGTGGGGAATGCATTTTGTTTTATGCAATCGCGTGGTTAGGATTGAGATCGCATAGGTTGGGCAGGATAGGCAGTGCGATCGCGTGGGTATTTCTGCGATCGCGTAGAGTATTTTGAGGCGCGTGTGTGGGGTGGAGAATTGTTCTATGCGATCACGTGTATTGGTGTGCGATCACATTGGTTGGTCGGCCTGTGCATCTCGATCGCGTGCCAAGGTTCGCGATCGCAGTGAAGGAAATTTTATAGCTGGGCAGAATGTTTTAAAAGATCTGTTGTGCGAAATTGGCTCATATTCCTCCATTGTTGATGAGTTGGGAGCACTTTTGAGAGGATTGAAGTGGGAATTGAAGGGAATCACTTGGAGCTAAGTTTTTTAACTTCATAACTCGTTTATATGTCGATTTCAAAGTGATTAAACCATAGAATTTGCTGGAACTAAACCCAAATTGGGGAAGAATGGGTGCATGGGAAATTGATTCTTCTTTTGAGGATTTGAGTGGGCAATTTTGGTCCGATTTTAGTGTTCTTAGTATGAATAGAATTTTGGGAGGACGAGGATTCTAATGATGTAAAAATTATCGAATTTCGAGACGTGGGTCCGGGGCTCGGGTTTGGCCGAAANGCGGACTAGTGTTGTGGCCCGGTAGAGGTAAGTAATGGTTATAAATCTTGTCCTGAGGGTATGGAACCCCGGACTACATATTTCTCACTGATTTTAGAAAGGCGCACATGTCGGATGACGAGTATGTAGCGCGTACAAATTTTTTGATTGGACTAGGTCCTCTCCGCGGCAACTAATGAGTTGCATGTTTACTCAAAGCCTTATGTTAAAAAAAAATAATGTTCTAAAGATTTGTGAAATATTTGGGCTATAAGCCGTGTTTGGGGCCTCGTGCCGATCTGTTTAGACCCCTTGGGGGATTTTTACTACTGTTTTTACTCACTATTTGTTGATTATTTCACTCAGCCTCATTATGCATACTGTTTTTCGAAACTCAGCCTGATTTACACTACATGAGATTTAAAATGATGTTTTGGGTCGAGTACCCTATTTTACTGATTCTCCCGAGGGGACTTTTGAGTGGTTCTGCTGAGTGTGGCCGAGGGCCAAGAGTGATGGTGAGGTGCTGAGTGATATTAGCGCTTGGGCTGAAGGAGCCCCTCCAGAGTCTGTACACACCCCTAGTGAGCGCACCGAGTGCCGAGTGACGAGTGATTGGGAGGCATAAGTGATGTGAGGTGCTGAGTGATTGTGAGGTGCTGAGTGATTGTGAGGCATGCCCGAGGGGCTGATTATGATACATGTTTTTGCTCGAGGGGCTACTTATGATTTTACTACATTCATTTGCATACTAAATCTTTTGTTTTAAAGTTGTTAAAAATGTGCATTCTTTAAAGGACTTTTCTGAAGTTGGTTTTAAGGCATGATGATTTCGTATATTTATGTTTATACCATTGGAAAATAAGGCTGTGTATAGTGTGATTTGATGGCATTGATTTTATGTGTTACCTTGCCGCTTAGACTTGATTTATTTTCGTTACTACTGAGTTGGCGTACTCACATTACTCCCTGCACCTCTGTGTGCAGATTCAGGGGCAGATATCGAGCATTAGCCCTTTTATTTTGCGCGGAGCCGGATTGCGGGACATAGAGGTAGTTGTTCAGCGTCCGCAACATCTCTGTTTTCCCTTCTTGTTGTATTTAGCTTTTATTCGGAGGGGTTGTATTATAATAGTTTATTTTGGCTTATTCCTCTAGATGCTCATGACATATTGGCTCCGGGTTTTGGGGTTGGTGGCGCTGTATATTGGTCTATTATATTCAGAAATTTTTGTATATTTTTATGAAATGCTTGAAACTTTATTGGGATTTTTTAAAAGAATTACGAACATGCGGTAGTTGGCTAGCCTAGTTCCACGATAGCGCCCTCACGGCCGGTTAGGATTTGGGGTCGTGACAGTTTGGTATCAGAGCCCTAGGTTACATAGGACTCAATGGTCATGAGCAGGTTTAGTAGAGTCTTGTGGATCGGTACGGAGACGTCTGTACTTATCTTCGAGAGACTGCTGAACTCTTAGGAAACATTTCTATCTTTCTTGAACTCTTTCGTGCTGATCTATTGATTCTTGAAATTTGAACTTACATTGTTTCATTCTCTCACAGATGGTGAGGACACGCCATACCGATCAGAGTGACCAATCACCAGCTAGACTAGCGATAGGTCGAGGCCGCGGTCGAGGTCGTGGTAGAGGTAGGGTCCATCCTGCGCAGCAGCCGAGGGAGTACCACAGGATTCCCCTACAGATCATGATCAGGTTCCCGCCGATGGTGTCCCAGCGGGACAGGCTCAGTTACCAGCAGTGCCTATGGTTATTCTGGGTCTTCAGGAGACCCTGTCTCAGATATTGACAGTATGCACCAGCTTGGCTCAGGCAGTCTCCATGTCTTCTACTGCCACCACAGCTCAGGCCGGGGGAGGCAATCAGACTCCAGCGGCCCGGGCACCTGAACAGGCTGCACAGGGTATTCAGGCACCGGGGGAAGCCCCAACTCAGCCAGTTGCTCTGGTCCAGGATTATGTGATCCTTGCTATGCCTGAGGACGAGCAGCGCAGGTTGGAGAGATTCAGCAGACTTCAGCCTCCGACTTTCGGTGGTACATAGGGCGAGGATGCCCAGAGATTTCTAGATAAGTGCCAGAGGATACTGCGTACCGTGGGTATTTTGGATACCAATGGGGTCTCATTTGTTACATTTCAGTTTGAAGGTGCTGCCTTTACCTGGTAGGAGTCATTCGAGATGTGTAGACTGGTTGGTTCAGCACCTCTTACCTGGCAGCAGTTCTCCACGATCTTTTTGGAGAAGTATGTTCCTCAGTCCAACATAGAGGAGCAGCGCAGGCAGTTTGAGCAGCTACGCCAGGGAGATTTATCAGTCACTCAGTACGAGATGAGGTTTTCCGAGTTGGCTAGGCATGCTTCTGAGATTATCCCTACTGATAGGGAGAGGGTGAGGAGGTTTGTAGATGGTCTTTCTTATCAACTTCGGTTATTTATGACCCGGGAGAGAGTATCGGGTGCTTCTCTCGAGTAGGTTGTTGACATACCTTGAGATATTGAGTTTGTTCACCGCCAGGAGAGGGAGGAGAGAGAGGCCAAGAGGCCTCGTGGTTCGGGCAGTTCCAGTGGTGCTCCCTTCAAGGGATAGTTTCATCAGGGTAGGGGTTGTTCATTCAAGCCACCTCAGTCAGGTCGTCCAGCATATAGTGGTGCCTCCTCGGGGCAGGGTCCCCGTGGTCCTCAGTCAGGCCGTACTTCATTTGGTACCCTTCCAGCTGAGAGTGCAGCTCGAGCACCTCCGATTCATGATTCTTATATGCAGGAGTCTTCCAGTGGTCGTACGGGTGCTAGGGGTTTCTATCAGTCCCCGCCTTCAGCTCCAGGGAGTTCTTTTGAGTGTGGAGATTTCGGGCACATGTGGAGGCAGTGTCCCCGCTGTTCTGGTAGATCTTCTCAGCAAAGGGGCCAACCCTCGACTTCAGCTCCAATCACTTCACCACCCGCCCAGGCAGCCAGGGGTGGTGGTCAGTCAGTCAGCCAGAGGTCGCCCTAGAGGGGGAGGTCGAGCAGGGGGAGGTCAGGCTCGCATGTATGAATTCCCAGCTAGGCCGGATGCTATGGCCTCAGATGCAGTGATCGCATGTATTGTTTAAGTTTGTTGTCGGGATGCCTTGGCTTTATTTGACCCTGGTTCTACATATTCCTATGTTTCTTCATATTTTGCCGGTTTTCTGGATGTGCCCCATGAGTCTCTAGTCACATATGTTCATGTGTCGACTCCGGTGGGTAATACTGTTGTTGTGGACCGTGTGTATCGGTCGTGCATGATATCTATCGAGGGTCTGGAGACCCGAGTGGACCTACTGTTACTCAGCATGGTCGATTTTGACGTGATATTAGGCATGGATTGGTTATTTTCGTGCCATGTTGTTCTTGATTTTCACGCTAAGATCGTGACCTTAGCTATACCGGGGTATCCGAGGGTTGAGTGGAGAGGTTCTTCTGAGTATATGTCTAGCAGGGTGATTTCCTTCCTGAAGGCTCAGCGCATGGTTGAGAAAGGGTGTTTATCATATTTGGCCTTCGTGAGGGATTTCAGTGGTGAGACTTCCGCTATTTATTCAGTTCCGGTGGTTCGTGACTTTTCGGATGTGCTTCCTGCAGACTTTCCAGGAATGCCACCTGACAGGGATATTGATTTTGGTATTGACTTGGTGTCAAGCACTCAGCCTATTTCTATTCCGTATGGCACCAGCGGAGCTAAAGGAATTGAAGGAGCAGCTTCAGAAACTCCTGGATAAGGGGTTCATTCGGCCTAGTGTGTCACATTAGGGTGCACCGGTCTTGTTCGTAAAGAAGAAGGATGGTTCCATGCGTATGTGTATTGACTATCGGCAGTTGAATACGGTTACGGTGAAGAACCGGTATCCTTGCCCTGCATTGATGATTTTTTTGACCAGCTTTAGGGAGCCAGAGTGTTTTCCAAGATTGATTTGAGATCTTGGTATCATTAGTTGAGGATTCGGGATTCTGACATTCCGAAGACTGCTTTCAGGACCAGATATGGTCATTATGAGTTCTTGGTTATGTCGTTTGGGCTGACCAATGCCCCAGCTGCGTTCATGCAATTGATGGACAGTGTGTTTCATCCTTATCTTGATTCCTTCGTCATTATGTTCATTGATGACATCCTGTTTTATTCTCGTAGCCAGGGAGAGCATGCTCAGCATTTGAGAGTTGTGGTACGGAGGTTTAGGGAGGAGAAGCTTTATGCTAAATTCTCCAAGTGTGAGTTTTGGCTTGGTTCGGTAGCTTTCTTGGGGCACGTGGTGTCTAGTGAGAGGATTCAGGTTGATCCAAAGAAGATAGAGGCAGTGCAAAGTTGGCCCAGACCGTCCTCAGCTACAGAGATTAGGAGTTTCCTTGGTTTGGAGGGTTATTACCTTTGCTTTGTAGAGGGATTCTCTTTTATTTCTTCTCCTTTGACCAGATTGGCCCAGAAGGGTGCTCCATTCAGATGGTCTGATGAGTGTGAGGAGAGCTTTCAGAAGCTCAAGTCAGCATTGACTACAGCTCCAATACTAGTTGGGCCTTCTGGTTCGGGTTCTTACACAATTTATTGTGATGCTTCTAGAGTTGGCTTGGGAGTGGTATTGATGCAGGACGGTAGGGTGATTGCCTACGCGTCCAGACAGCTGAAGGTACACGAGAAGAATCATCCAGTACACGATCTTGAGTTAGCTTCCATTGTTCATGCCTTGAAGATTTGGCGGCATTATTTGTATGGAGTGCAGTGTGAGATTTTCATTGATCATCGTAGTTTGCAGTATCTGCTGAGGCAGAAGGACTTGAATTTGCGTCAGAGGAGATGGTTAGAGCTCCTCAAGGATTATGACCTCACTATCTTATATCATCCGGGGAAGGCCAATGTAGTGGTCGATGCCTTGAGTCGCAGAGCAGAGAGTTTGGGGAGTCTAGCCTACCTTCCAGTAGTAGAGCGGCCATTAGCCCTTGATGTTCAGGACTTAGCAGGTCTGTTGGTGAGACTGGATCTATCAGATCCCCCGCGGGTGTTGGCTTTTGTGGCCTCCAGGTCTTCTCTTTACGATCATATTAGAGCACGCCAGTATGATGATCCACATTTGCTTGTTCTTCAGGACAGGGTCCGTCGCGGTGATGCTAGGGATGTGGTTATTGGTGATGATGGGGTCATGAGGATGCAGGGACGAATTTTTGTGCCCAATGTAGATGGGCTTCGGGATTTGATTCTAGTAGAGGCTCATAGTTTGCGGTATTCCATCCATCCGGGTGCCGCGAAGATGTATCAGGATTTGAGGCAGCATTATTGGTGGAGAAGGATGAAGAAGGATATTGTGGAGTTTGTGACTCACGTGTCTCAACTGTCAGCAGGTCAAGTACGAGCACTAGAGACCAGGTGGATTGCTTCAGAGGTTTGATATTACGGAGTGGAAGTGGGAGCATATCACCATGGACTTCGTAGTTGGACTCCCACGGACTTCGAGGAGGTTTGATGCTATATGGGTTATTGTAGATCGGCTGACCAAGTCCGCGCACTTCATTCCTGTTGGTACTACGTATTCTTCGGAGAGGTTAGCTGAGATTTATATCGGGGAGATTGTCCGATTGCATGGGGTTCCAGCATCTATCATTTCAAAAAGAGGCACTCAGTTCACATCCCAGTTTTGCAGATCCGTGTAGAGAGATTTGGGTACTCAGGTTGAGTTGAGCACAGCGTTTCATCCTCAGACTAACGGTCAGTCAGAGCGCACCATTCAGATTTTGGAAGATATGTTGCGTGCTTGTGTGATTGACTTTGGTGGTTCATGGGACCAGCTTCTGCCACTATCGGAGTTTGCATATAATAACAGCTATCATGCGAGTATTCAGATAGCTCCGTATGAGGCTTTATATGGTAGGAGGTGCAGATCTCTGGTTGGTTGGTTTGAGCCGGGCGAGGCTAGGCTATAGGACACAGACCTGGTTCAGGATGCCTTGAGTAAGGCGAAGTTGATTCAGGAGCGGCTTCGCACGGCGCAGTCTAGGTAGAAGAGTTATGCGGACCGGAAGGTCCGAGACGTGTCTTTCATGGTTGGCGATAAGGTGTTGCTGAAGGTGTCACCCATGAAGGGTGTTATGAGATTCGGGAAGAGAGGGAAGCTGAGTCCCAGGTTCATTGGGCCATTTGAGGTGCTTCAGAGGGTTGGGGAGGTGGCTTATAGGCTTGCTATGCCTCCCAGTTTATCGAGTATTCATCCAGTATTCCATGTTTCGATGCTCCGGAAGTATGTTGGTGACCTTTGCCATGTTTTGGACTTCAGCACGGTTCATCTCGAGGGTGATATGTCATATGAGGTAGAGCCAGTGGATATTTTGGGTCGACGGGTCAAGAAGATGAGATCTAAGGATATAGTTTCAGTAAAGGTTCAGTGGAGAGGGTAGCCGGTGGAGGATGCCACCTGGGAATCCGAGCGGGAGATGCGGGATAGATATCCTCACTTATTCGAAACTCCAGGTATGTTTCTAGACTCGTTCGAGGACGAACATTTTTTTAAGAAGGGGAGGATGTAACGACCCGGCCAATTGTCCCGTAAGATTTACCCCGTTTCCCCCATTTCTACATTTGTTATATATTTCTAGCCTATTTTGTTGTGTTGGGTCAGTTGGTTTGGGTCCGGAGTGGTTATAGTGAGAATTTAGGCATTTAGTCTTTTAAAGTAGCCTAATAGTTGAGAAAGACAACTAAGAGTTGGCTTATTGGTGAACGACCTCGGAATGCAGATTTTATGGCTCGGATAGCTTCTTTTGGTCATTTGGGACATAGGAGTGTGCTAGGAATGAAATTTTGATATTCGGTGTAGAATTAGGCTTGAATTGGCGAAAGTTAGTTTTTGGAGATTTTCGGTCGGCAGTGAAAAATGGGCTATCGGGGTCGGAATGGAATTCCGGAAGTTGGAGAAGGTTCGTAATGTCATTTTGGATATGTCTGCAAAATTTCAGGTCAATCGGAGGTGTTTTGGTTGGTTTCGGCGTAGTTGGCAAAATTTGGAAGTTTCAAAGCTCATAGGCTTGAATTTGATGTGATTTTGGTGTTGTTGCGTTGTTTTTGGTGTTTCGAAGGATTGAATAAGTTTGAACGATGTTATGGAATATGTTGGTATTTTTGGTTGATGTCCCGAGGGCCTCGGGTGTGTTTCGGGTGGTTAACAGACCAATTCTTGGCTTGAAAACTCGGCAGATTTTTGCTGGTGTGAGGTTCTGGTTTCCTTCTACGCAATCGCGAGAGGATGTTTGCGATCGCGTAGAGTAAATTAGTGGGGCAGGAATTTTTTTTTATGCGATCGCATGGTTAGGATTGAGATCGCATAGGTTGGGCAGGATAGGCAGTGCGATCGCGTGGGTATTTCTGCGATCGTGTAGAGTATTTTGAGGCGCGTGTGTGGGGTGGAGAATTGTTCTATGCGATCGCGTGTATTGGTCTGCGATCACATTGGTTGGTCGGCCTGTGCATCTCGATCGCGTGCCAAGGTTCGCGATCACAGTGAAGGAAATTTTATAGCTGGGCAGAATGTTTTAAAAGATCTGTTGTGCGAAATTGGCTCATATTCCTCCATTGTTGATGAGTTGGGAGCACTTTTGAGAGGATTGAAGTGGGAATTGAAGGGAATCACTTGGAGCTAAGGTTTTTAACTTCATAACTCGTTTATATGTCGATTTCAAAGTGATTAAACCATAGAATTTGCTGGAATTAAACCCAAATTGGGGAAGAATGGGTGCATGGGAAATTGTTTCTTCTTTTGAGGATTTGAGTGGGAAATTTTGGTCCGATTTTAGTGTTCTTGGTATGAATAGAATTGTGGGAGGACAAGTATTCTAATGATGTAAAAATTATCGAATTTCGAGACGTGGGTCTGGGGCTCGGGTTTGGCCGAAATTCGAGATTCTTGTATAATTTGATAATTTTCGATTGGGTTGAGTTCCTTTGATATATATTTATGATGTTAAACTGGTTTTGGCTAGATTCGGAGCAATCGGGAGCCAATTCGAGGGGCAAGATCATTGCGGGCTAGTGTTGTGGCCTGGTAGAGGTAAGTAATGGTTATAAATCTTGTCCTGAGGGTATGGAACCCCGGATTACATATTTCTCACTGATTTTAGAAAGGCGCACATGTCGGATGATGAGTATGTAGCACATACTTATTTTTTGATAGGACTAGGTCCTCTCCGCGGCAACTAATGAGTTTCATGTTTACTCAAAGACTTATGTTAAAAAAAATAATGTTCTAAAGATTTGTGAAATATTTGGGCTATAAGCCGTGTTTGGGGCCTCGTGCCGATCTGTTTAGACCCCTTGGGGGATTTTTACTGCTGCTTTTACTCACTATTTGTTGATTATTTCACTCAGCCTCATTATGCATACTGTTTTTCGAAACTCAGCCTGATTTACACTACATGAGATTTAAAATGATGATTTGGGTCGAGTATCCTGTTTTACTGATTCTCCCGAGGGGACTTTTGAGTGGTTCTGCTGAGTGTGGCCGAGGGCTAAGAGTGATGGTGAGGTGCTGAGTGATATTAGCGCTTGGGCTGAAGGATCCCCTCTGGAGTCTGTACACACCCCCAGTGAGCGCACCGAGTGCCGAGTGACGAGTGATTGGGAGGCATGAGTGATGTGAGGTGCTGAGTGATTGTGAGGTGCTGAGTGATTGTGAGGCATGCCCGAGGGGCTGATTATGATACATGTTTTTGCTCAAGGGGCTACTTATGATTTTACTACATTCATTTGCATACTAAATCTTTCGTTTTAAAGTTGTTAAAAATGTGCATTCTTTAAAGGACTTTTCTGAAGTTGATTTTAAGGCATGATGATTTCGTATATCTATGTTTATACCATTGGAAAATAAGGATGTGTATAGTGTGATTTGATGGCATTGATTTTATGTGTTTCCTTGCTGCTTAGACTTGATTTATTTTCATTACTACTGGGTTGGCATACTCACATTATTCCCTGCACCTCTGTGTGTAGATTCAGGGGCAGATATCGAGCATTAGCCCTTTTATTTCGCGCGGAGCCGGATTGCGAGACATAGAGGTAGTTGTTCAGCGTACGCAGCATCTCTGTTTTCCCTTCTTGTTGTATTTAGCTTTTATTCTCAGGGTTTGTATTATAATAATTTATTTTGGCTTATTCCTCTAGATGCTCATGACATGTTGGCTCCGGGTTTTGGGGTTGGTGGCGCTGTATATTGGCCTATTATATTCAGTAATTTCATTATATTTTTATGAAATGCTTGAAACTTTATTTGGATTTTTAAAAGTAATTACAAACATGTGGTAGTTGGCTAGCCTAGTTCAACGATAGGCGCCCTCACGGCCGGTTAGGATTTGGGGTCGTGACAGTCATGGTTCGGAGGCACCATTTCCATGGCCCAGGAACATCATTTCATGGCCTGCGAATCCCTCACTGAACAACTCATGGCCCAGGACGTCATCCTCAACCATCCAAAAGCAATTCTCATGGTCTGAAGGGAATCTGCATCATGTTTGAATTTCCACACAAATATACGATCGTAGTATCTTACTTGCAGGTGACCCGATAAGCAATGGCTACCCAGCTGGAGCGATCCCACTCCAGCTCCTTCATACCATTTCAAACCTGACCGCTCACCATAACCAATCTCTGGTAACACCTTCCTCTCAAGGTAATTTCAAGCCCTTACCCAATCTCTGGTAACACGAACTGGTTTATATGAGTTATTTGCAATAGGTGACCTAACGCACCTTAAACCCGTTAGGTGGCGACTCTTCAACATCTATACACATTTCCCGCTGTGAAAGGGAAAAAAGGGGGTGCAACAAACCTTAATTAAATATTTAATGTGAGGAGTAAGAAAACTTTTTAGGGATATGTACATAAGCGAGCTATTTTGTAAAAATAAATTGAATTCTTTCTTTATTATATAAATGGACACTTATTTTGGACCAAAATGAAAAATTAAATTGGTCACTTATTATGGACCGAATGGAGTAAGGACATGGTGTCCTTAACTTCAAGAATGTTGTGTAAATATTAAGGACATGGTGTCCTTAACTTCATGAATGCTGTGTAAATATTAAGGACAAAGTGTCTTGTATTTGCACTTTCCGTTATTAAACTTTAGAACATAATGTCCTTAACTTCATATCTACAGTGTAAATGTTAAGGACATGGCGTCCTTAACTTCATGTGTGCAGTGTAAATGTTAAGGACATAATGTCCTTAACTTGTATTTGCACTTTCTGCTGTTAAACTTTAGGACTTGATGTGCTTAACTTCATATGTACGGTGTAAATGTTAAGGATGTGGTGTCTTAACTTTGTGTACAATATAAATGTTAAGGACACAATGCCCTTAACTTTATGAGAGTTGGTAAATATTACGGACATAGTGTCCTTAACTTCATGAATGTTGTGTAAATATTAAGGACAAAGTGTCTTGTATTTTCACCTTCCGTTGTTAAAATTTAGGACATCATGTCCTTAACTTCATATGAGCAGTGTAAATGTTAAGGACATGACGTCCTTAACTTCATGTGTGTAAATATTAAGGACACCATGTCCTTAATATTTACACAGCACTCATGAAGTTAAGGACGTCATGTCCTTAACTTCATGTGTGTAAATATTAAGGACACCATGTCCTTAATATTTACACAGCACTCATGAAGTTAAGGACGTCATGTCCTTAACTTCATGTGTGTAAATATTAAGGACACCATGTCCTTAATATTTACACAGCACTCATGAAGAAAGAGTAAAACGTCTTTTCATATTAATTTTAATAGAATAGTAGTATTTTTGCTCAGCATTAAAAACACTGAATAAAAAGTAAATACCATGTTAAAAAGTGGCTATCCCACGTCATTTCTACATGGGTCAACATGTTGTGAAGATCCCAAGCAATTGATCAGCCCAAACTGCCTAGGGCTCTATAATCCTCACCGTCATTTCGTCCTTATAAAATCCAGGCACCAAATCTCTTTGTGAGTGTATGTTTGATCCGCAGCAAAATAGTGAATAGATGCTAGGGTAACGAAGGTTGCCCCTTCTCTTTTTGCTCTGCTAGTAATTTTTATTTTTATTTTTTATTTTTAAAAACTTTGCTTATAATTGTCATATAACAAATGAGTTCTTATTAATTTTATCTCTTTGATGATCATTATTCATCTATGGTGATTTGAAGAGGCAAATATATGTAGTGTTTGTTCATATTTGTTTTCATGTTACCTCTTTCCTTAGTCTGTTTTGTGTTAAGTGCTTGTTGATATACAAAGGACTTGTGATTTTTGATTCTCCTATAAAATAAATATGTCTATTTGTCTCATATGATGATCAAAAATATAACTGTCACGACCCAAAATCCCTAAGGTCGTGATGGCGCCGGACACAAGGTCAGGCAAGACAAACCATTAATTAATTGAAATAACTTTCCAGTTTTTAACATTGTCGAAATCGTTACCTTCTCTTGCATTTCATAATCAAATAAACAAATTTTAGTAAACTTAAATATGACAGCAAAACAATTCAGTTTAACAAAATAAATCCCAACACATCCCCAGAACCCGGTGTCACAAGTACATGAGCAATTTCTAAGAATTTATACAATCATTAAAAGCCTGTCCGAAATACAGCTGGACAAGGTAATTTAAATGAAATAGATACAGTGCGAAGGAGACTCTGTCAGCTGCGGATCGCCACCGGATGATGCAGCTCGCCTAAGTCTCCGAATCCTCCATATTGCCATGAAAGTACCTGTAAAAATGCACAGCAAGTGTAGCATGAGTACAAAACAACGTGTACTCAGTAAGTCGCCCGCCAAACCTCAAAGAGGTAGTGAAGAGAGGTCAAATTAGACACTTACTAGGGTCCGACGATATAATATATGACAGGATATGATGAAATACAGTAGACATGTAAGACAGTGAGCAACGAGTACATATCAAGTACAGAAATCCAGGTAACAACTGAGAATAAACAATAATGTACACTTTCCATTTTCCCAAATACATGTCAAGCCAATACCAATAGAATAGTACCAAATAGTCATGCGCACACAAGGGTAAGACAACCGGACGGAGTCATAAGTTAGTCATGCACGTGCACTGCCGAGGATCGAACGGCCCGTACCAAAAGTGCACCTCTCAACCTCTCTATGCACTGCCGAGGATCGATCGACCCGTCCCAAAAGTGCATCTCTCAACCTCTCTACGCACTGCCGAGGATCGAACGGCCAGTACCAAAAGTGCGTCTCTCAATCTCTCAATGCACTGCCGAGGATCGATCGGCATGTCCCAAAAGTGCATCTCTCGATCTCTCTACGCACTGCCGAGGATCGAACGGCCCGTACCAAAAGTGTGATTCTCAATCTCTCAATGCACTGCCAAGGATCGATCGGCCCGTCCCAAAAGTGCATCTATCAATCTCTCTACGCACTGCCGAGGATCGAACGGCCCGTACCAAAAGTGCGTCTCTCAATATAATAATCCTCTCTGTGCACTGCCGAGGATCGATCGGCCCGTCCCAAAATTGCACCTCTCAATATAATACGGCTAGCCTGCTCGCGAATCATACATGCGACTCAGGTGCTCATAAGAATACATACACAAATACAGGGCCTTCCTGCTCGTGAATCACTCAAGCGACTCAGGCACCCAAAGATACACATATCCACATAATAAATTCGTATTTTATCAAGAAAACCGTTTTTCTCAGGAAAATGGTAAAGTTTTTATTAAAACAAACATGAAATATAGGTTTTGAAATATTTGTTTTTGAAACTCATTTGTCCAGTTTAGTAATACCCCATGGTACATCCCAGTCTAGGTACACATATATTCACAGCGGAAATAATTCTCTTTTTAGAAGGTTAACAATGTGAACTCTAGTTTTCTTTTAAACTTTCAATCACGTTTTCGGTCATGTTAGCAGTTTAATATTACAGGCAGGGTTACAGGTACACACATAAAGCATGCTAGTGGGTCCTAGGCTACCCGGACATGGCATAATAGTAGCTACGCACGGACTCCCGTCACCTCGTGCGTACGTAGTCCCCGAAGATAATAACATATACTGAATTAATTCACCTAGGGGGACGATTCCCCCTCACAAAGTTAGAAAGGAGACTTACCTTGCTCTAAAATTCCTTGACTGGCCTCCAAGCCCTTCCGATGACTCCAAACGTCGCACAACGCTCCGAAACTATCCAAACAACGAAGAACTAATGAAAATATACTCTAATATTTGCAGCAATTCCAAATCATATACTTTCCCAACTCTGCTCAATCAAATGACCAAAAATGCCCTCAGGCCCACGTGCCCGGAAATCTGAAATTTCTTGAAGGTACGTTCTACCCATAGCCTTACTAACTCAAATATATAATTTACTCAAATATTCATACTCAATTCCCGGCTAAAATCAAAATTTCCAAAATTCTAGGTTTCTTCAATATTTCCCAATTTTTCCTCAATTTCCACTACCAAATCTATGTAATAATCTTGTATTTAACCTTACAAACAACTTACATCTTGATGCTTGGTGAAATCTCCCTTGAAAACTCTCCAAAATTGCCTAACCCGTGAAGAAAATGAGAGAAATGGCACAAACCCGTTTTAAAACATTCTGCCCAGGCATTTTTCACGCCTGCGGTCCTTTCTTCGCACCTACGATCTCGCAGGTGCGACCAAATCACTCGCACATGCGGTTACCCTCAACTCCAGCCCAATCGCACTTGTGCCCGCATCTGCGGCTTCGCAGGTGCGGAATATCCATCGCACCTGCGATTCCCAGCCAAGCCAAGACACACTCGCACCTGCGACTCCCAAGCCGCACCTGCGGCCAAAACCTCACAGGTGCGGATCACACCAAATGACAGCAAAACCAGCCCTTTTCCAACTTCAGCTTTGATCGGTTAACCACCCGGAATCTACCCGAGTCCCCCGGTACCCCGTCCAATTACACCAACCTGACCTAAAACATGACACATACTTGCTCGATCCCTTAAATCACATCAAACAATACCGAAATCACGAATCGCACTCAATTCCGATTCTTTAAGAACTTAGAATTTCAAACTTCTACATTCGATGCCGAAACCTATCAAATCACGTCCGATTGACCTCAAATTTTGCACACAAGTCATATTCAACATTACAGACCTGCTCCAACTTCCGGAAGCGCATTCCGACCTCGATATTAAAACTTCCACTTCCGGTCAGATTTCCTAAAAACCTTCAAATTTCTATCTTTAGCCAAACGACTCCAAAATGACCTACGAACAATCCAAATTCACTTTCGATCGCGCTCCCAATTCCAGAATCACCATACGGAGCTATTCCCAGACTCGAAATCCCAAACGGACATCAACCTCACTGATGTGCACTTTAAGCCCAAATTCATGAAATCCTTCAAAAATGCTAACTTCTACAATATACACTGAAACACTCCCGAGTTATCCAAAACCCGATCCGGACATACACCCAAGTCCGAAATCATCATACGAACCTGTTGGAACCTTCAAATCCTGATTCGGAGATCGTTTACTCAAAATTTCAATCTTAGTTGATTTCACCAACTTAAGGTTTCTGAAATGAGAATTTTCTTTCCAAATTATTTCTAAACTTCCTGAAATTCAATTCCGGCCACGCCCACGGGTCATAATACCTGAAACGAAGCTTCTCACGACTTCAAACCGCTGAACGACGCGCTAGAGTTCAAAACGACCGGTCGAGTCATTATAATAACTTTCGCTCTTTTGAGATTAACCATGTGGAAAATATGGAGACCTGAACTGAAGAGACAAAGAGATTTTGATTCACACATCATTACCTTTTAATTTCAAGATTTTTTTTGCGTTAAAAAATTCCCAATCTATTGGGAGTGGGCTTGTTCTTTTATTGATATTATTTTAAAACAATATATATTTTTAGTTTTGCTTGTTGAATTAGTTACGTAGATCTTAGTTTGTTTCTAATGATGATCATGGAAACATTTATTGAGATTTTGTCTTGCTGAAAAATCTTTGGAGATCTGAACTGAAGAATCACTAATAAGATCAGTACTTCTCATGTTTTTCTGTCTTTTCTGGGAATTTTTCAGGACTTTTTCTTGTAATTTCTGTCCTTAATAATACTGAGTTTCAATTCTAATTAATTAATTCGATCCATATAGGAATTCAAACATATAGGGTATGTTTGGTACGAAGGAAAATATTTTCTAATTTTTTCATGTTTGGTTGGCTTAAATATTTTGGAAAATATTTTTCTCATTAACTCATTTTCGTCCAATTGGAGGAAAATATTTTTCCTATCAATAAAATAGAAAACATTTTCTAAAACTCCTTCTCAAGCTTACCACCCTATTCTTTACCCTCACCAACCCACCCCACACCCACACCCACCCACCTAATCTCACCCATGCCCTCTCTCCAAAAAGCCCCATCTCGCAATTTATTTATTTTTTACTTTTTTTTTAATTTTCAAATTTCTATTTTTTTTTTCTGCACCCCTCCCCCACCCCCTGCCCCCACTCCCTCACAAAAAAAAATTTATTTTGTAATTTTCAAATCTCTGTTTCTTTTTGTGCACCCCCACCCTCACCAACTTTTATCGGTAATCATTTAAGTTTGGCGTTGTAACATAAAAATTACTTTTTTTTTCTCTTGGTAACACAAAAATCATCTTTTTAAAGTCTGGTTAACAAAAATATAAGGAGGGATGTCTCAGATCAACCAAAAATCTCATGACTACATAACCAAACTAGTCATACTAGTTAGCATGTTGCTTGCACCAAACGTATTGTGATATTTACAGTTATATCATTCACAAGTCCCAGGTTACACTAAATTAAAGTATAAAACGAATTGCATCATGTTAAATTAGCCCATACTGCATAGGGCTCTATAATTCCCATCGTCGCTTCGTCCACTAAGTCTTTGTACAAGTACTCAAATACGTTTGACACTTTAGTTTAGTGTAATCCGGTAGTAGTGAATGATATAACTGTAAATATCTCAATATGTTTGGTGCAAGCAGCATGCTAACTAGTATGGCTAGTTTGGTTCTGTACTCATGAGACTAGTCTGGTTGATCTCAGAAGTCCCTCCTTATATTTTACTTAACTAGACTCTAAAAAGATGATTTTTGTGTTACAAAGAAAAAAAAAGTAATTTTTATGTTATAAAGTCACACTTAAATACTTACCGATAAAATTTACTCTTAAAAAATATATACTATTTTTACCAAGCATTGTCCAAACAACTAAGCATTCAACTTAATTTCTCATCTGCATAGACAAAGTTACTCGATAAAAGTACGTGATAAAACAATCAAAGTAAACTCAGATAACATGTTACTTTTGGGAAAAAACAAGTATACTTTAGTTGAAACTATTAACTACCATGGTTTTATCCAAATGTTACTTTTATCATAAGCTTGAATCCTGACCACGTGAGATCTTTACACAAATGGACAGCTAGATTTACAATTATCAAATATTCTATATGAATTGTATTTATTTATAACATTCGTCGATTATTTTTAATTTAAGCAGTTGGTAGAAAATTATTTAAGTTAATTCTTCATATAATTATTAAGCAAGATGGGCCAACATATTGTGAAGAGCCCAAACAATTGATCACTAAATTATAGTCCAAACTGCCTAGGGCTCTATAATTCCCACCGTGTCCTTATATAAACAGGTACCAAGTCTGTACAAGTGTACGCTGCAAAATAGTGAACAGATGCTACGGTACGAAGGCTGCCCATTCTCTTTTTGCTCTGCACCTATCCTTTTTTTTTTAGCTTAACTTGCTTATAATTGCCTTATACCAAATGATTTTTTCTTAGTTTTATCTCTTTAATGATCATTATTCATCTATAGTGATTTGAAGAGGCAAATCTATATAGTCTTTGTTCATACTTGTTTCCTATTTCCTTTTTCCTTTTCTGATTTGTGTTTAGTGCTATTTTTTTTTCAAGTTGGTATACAACGGACTTGATATTCTACTAATATTTTGATTCTTGATATTTCTATAAAATAAATATCTTTTTTTGTCTCTGATGATGATCAAAAATTTAACTTTCGTTCTTCTGAGATTAACCATGCGGAAAGTTATGGAGACCTGAACTGAAGGGACAAAGAAATATTATTTCACATATCATTTCTTTTTTAATTTGAAATTATTTTTAATCAATAGAATCTTTTTCTTTTGCTTGTTGAATTAGTTATGTTGATCTTATTTTGTGTCTGATGATGATCATGGAAACATTTACTGAGATTTTATCTTGCTGAAAAATCTTTGGAGACCTGAACTGAAGAATCACTATTAAGATCAGTATTTTTCATGTTTTTCTGTCTTTTTTGGGTATTTGTTTAGGACTTGCTTGTTCTTGTAATTTTCCTGTCCTTAATAATACTGAGTTTCAACTCCAATTAATTAATTCGCTCCATATAGGAATTCAAACATATAGTAAGTAAATTTTTTTCACGCAAAAGCAAGTAATTTAAAACCTAAATTCCTAATAATATGAGTTAGGTCAATAATATGTTTCAATTTAGAGTTATATTCGAACAAAAAATAGGGGTTAAATCAGATTTGCTCAGAAATAAAATAGCTTATCAATTATCATAGCAAGAAATAAATACTAACAAAATGACACCTTAACCTTCATATTCACTGTAGACATTTAATTTCGTCAAAAATTATAGTATTGTCACCAGCTTGAAAAATAAGAATTTAAATGAAGTTTTTTACACAATAAGGTATTTGTGGGAGCGGTATCAAAGGACTTTGCTTTCTATGTTAATTTGCACCTAGAAAGTGATATCAAAAGGACAGATTGAGTGAACATTATATGGTTTGAAATCATCGTTAAATTATGACCAAATCTGCAAAGTCAATAATATGTTTAAATTTAGATGTAATCGAACTAAAAGTAGAGAGTTAAATTTAATTTTGGTTAGCAGTAAAATCATTATCAAATCAAGAAACAAATATAATAAAATGACACCTAATCTTTTGGTCATTATGGGCCTTTTCTTCTCTAACGCTAAACTCTTCAGAAATGGAAACAGTATAGTGGTTCAATTTGTTTGCTTCTCTAGCTTCTACTTTCTCTCCAAATGGTAAGGGAGAGAATAAACACATATAACTTCAGTTGAAAAATCTTTTTTGTCATAAAAAACTATTATCCAAAAAAACAATATTTCAAAATTTACTATAAATTCAATATGTATAGATACTCGTGATCGAACTAATAATTTCACATTAAGTTTAGTATTTATAAATGTGAACACCTAATTTTTGCCCTATGAAAACATTCCTACAAAATCCACAAAAAAATTGATTTTTTCTAATTGTTTTTGATTTTATAGAATTTTGGGAATTCCTCTTTAAAATGTTTGTTTGCATTTAGTTGCATTTTGTGCATGTTTAATATTTCAAAAATCATGGAAAATACCAAAAATATCCAAATCTTCATTGCATAGTATTTTAGGTTATATTTGTATTTTTAGAATTTAAATACGTTTATTAGTTTGCATTATTAAACGAAAACTACACAAAAAAAAAATGGTCATGTCTACATTTTAGTTTTTAGTTTTAAACTAATTAGTTTTAAGTTAATGAAAATAATTAAGGCTAATTTTACAAGAAATAAATTAAGTTATAATTTAATTTAGGATTTTATTTAGTGTGGGATTTTAGTTAATTCAATTTTTAAAATCAAAAGAAAAAGAAAGAAGAAACAAAGAAAAGAACGGGGGAGGGGAGTGCGAGGGGTTGTTTTGAATTGAAACCGGACTGGGCCAATTTTGCATGGCCCAGTTGCTTTAACACTCACACATTCCCCTCTCCAAACCAGCCCAACTCCCACAAGCCCAATTCAGTCAAAACCAAACGACCCCGTTTTCCCTCCCTTTAATCCTGGTCGTTCGTTTAATCTCCATCCAACGGACGGGAACTGATTATCTCCCCCTCCCCTTATAACTATCTGTAGAGACCCACCATACCCCATAAACCCTCACAGACCCCTCGCATCTTTCACCCTCCATTGTCTCCGCGGTCGAAAATCGTCCACGGCGGCGACCCGTCTCCAATCCCACCCAAAATTTCACCAGACAATCCCCAACTTTCCCCCACAACTAATCCCCCATTAATTTTCCCAAAATCCTCACCAAGGTCGCCAAAATTCAAATCTAAGATTACGGAAAACCTAAGTCTATTTCTTTCTGATTCATTTTTTACTCGTTTTGGCTCGAACTTACATGAATCAATTGCTCTTAACACGAGCAATCGATCCACATTAGTTTGAGCTGATTTCGATGTCGCGAGGTCTGGTCGAACATTATCTACGGGTTAGGTTTCATTCACCTCATTCTTGAGCTCGAATGTATCTCTCACTTCCCAACCTTTCCATGTTCACCTTCGTTCGTTTTACTGGCCGCATGTTCTTATCTTTGTGAAATTTTTAAGCGTACTAATTGATCAACTTTTGATGAATTCATGTTTGAGTATGAGCGATTATTGACTGTTGTGTGCATTATATGTTATTATTTGCTTGGTTTGTTCACCACCAGAATAAGGTATTGATAATCATTCCTTTTTAGCTTTTGAATTTATTCTACGGCAGGTGATGATAGGCTATAATTACGTATTCTAGTCTCTTATTACACTCTAATTTACTGCACTTTAATTGAGGTTGAGCTTTAATCGCTATTATTTTGCACTAATTGTGTGTTTTATGCCTTATAGGAGTGATTCCGAGCTATGTAGATGTTATGGAATGAATTCAAGTGATTTGGAGCTTTGAAGTATGGGTAAAAGCCCAAGGAATTAAGTCGGGATTGTGTTCGGAGATCAAAATTTGATAGTTAAGAATGAAAGAAGAACTGAATAGACATATTGTGCATTTTCTACTTTTCGCTCAATACTCAATTTAGGCTCCACAATATATGGTTGGAAATATAACTCAAAGGGCTACAACTTTTATGTTTTACGTTTTTTTCAAATTCCAAGCAGAACAGAGTGAAAAATGCACGAAACAGAACACTAGCCAAAAACCGCGCCCGGTCCGCGGTTGAATCCGCGGCTGCGGACGGGCTGCCAGAAAACAGTCCTTTTTCGCGTAGTAGAAGGTATAATTGTTTGGGTCCGACCCTACTTGGTATATATACATGGAAAAACAGTATTTTGAGGACTTTGGACAGACTTTTGACACACTTTATGGTAAAACAACACCCAAGGAGGCAAGAATACGCTAGGAGCAAGGAGGAAGATTTAACCACAAGCTTTTCCTTCCTTTTCCTATTTTTCATTGTTGGTTATGACTTTTAGTATTGTAGTTTTACATACTATTATGAGCAACTAATTTGTTATCTAGGATTTTGATGGAACCTCTTGGAGGATGAATTCTTGTTATGTTTTAATGTAATTTAACCTTTGAATTTGTCTATTTGTTCAAGTACGTGCTTATTTCAGTTGATTGAAAGGCCATCGATTGACTGTGCCTATTTATTATGTGTTGTTGAGAAATAATACATATTTAGGTGGTTGTTAAACAACGTCACTCCTAACGTATGTGAGAAATCAATATATTAGGTTTAAAGGTAGGTTTAGAAATAACAAAGTCTTGACGTGGACATAATGAGCGGTTAGAAAAGTTAACTAGCGTAGTTCGAGAGAATATGTCTAGTAAATTGTTGTAGTTGCTCGAGAGAGAATTATGGAACCTAAAGTGCTCACGATTAGTAGAGAATACATAAGCGAAATTGTAGGGAACATAGCGGGAAGGATTCCAACATTTGGGAAAATCATAACTCTAGACCTTCTTAATTTAGTCTCCAACCCTAAGTATCTTTAGTTCTTAATTTACTGCTTTAGTTTGTTAGTCAATTAGTTAGATATAAGAATCTTAATATTTATAACTTAGAAATTTATTCGAGCTTGTCTTCTTAGCGATATTAAAATAATTATGGCGAAACCTTAGCTCTCTGTGGGATTCAACTCCGGACTTTTAGACCGGATTATATTTACAGTTACTGCTTATCCTTTTTAGGACTAGAGTTGGACATGACCAAATTTTGGCGCCGTTGCCGGGGAACTAATGATGTAGTTGTAGGTGTACATATTTCTAGGTTGCAAGTTTGAACTTTTATTTTTGTTTTCTTGTATTTGATTTTTTTTTAATTTTTATTGTTGACTTGAGAGACATGGCATCTTGGAATTATGAGAGTTTTGATATTGGTAATTCTACTTTTAATCCTCCTTTTGTGAAGGAAACCACCAGTGGCAAAATTATTCAAATATTCCCGAGAACGAGTTATGTGCACCAACTCAATTTTATGTGTGAAATGTGTGTGACATGTGTGGTAGTCAAGATGGTCACTTTTATAATTGTGCTTATATTTCTTATCCCCCAACCCCTCACTTTGATGGTTCCTCTTTTTCTTGTGAAGTTAATAGGAACAAAGAATCCAGGGATGATGACCTAAAAGAGATCAAGGATATGCTACGATGCCTTGTGGAACAAAAATAATGAGAAACAACTACACATACAAAGGCAAGATGCTATGATTCGCAACCTGGAGGCACAAATGAGTCAATTGGTTGAAGCACTTAATGCTCAACAAGCCAATGTTGGGGATATTATCCAAGAAGAGCATGAAATAGATACCGAAATTGAGGTTCTAATGGAGGAGGTCAGAGTAGAACACCAACAATCTAACCAACTAGAATTTGAGGATGTTGATGTTGAAGAAGTAATAATAGAGTCAACCAGGGACGTTGAAGATAAAAATTTAGTTGACTCTAGTGTGATTGGTGTTGGGGAGGTTAATAATCTTGAAGTTCATGTATTTGAGCGCATTGGACCTCATTCCAAACACTTCACTACATTATGTTCAGACAGTGAAATTGGAATGGATCTTTACGAGCATAAAAAGCAGTCAAGGGAAGAGCTAGATGAGCCTTATATTCTAAAATTTTCAAGGCCGTCTAGGAAAGGTGACACTCCTCGATGGAGAGCCAAAAAATGGATGAGAATTCATTTAGTTTTTGGCTCGCAACAATTTGTATCGCCCCAAGAGCATAATCATATAGTAGAATTAAAACTTGGGGTCCAATTCTGTAACGACTCGGTCGTTGTTACGTAAAACCAGCATTATAATCGATGTTATTGACTTGTCATAGGTTATTTATTCTATTATTGATGTGTTAGAGTCGATAGGCTTGAAACCGGAATGGTTAAATGAGAATTCAGTAACTTAGTCTTCAAAAGATAGCCTTATAATGGGAAAAGTCAACTGAGAGTTGACTTATTGGTAAACGACCTCGGAATGAAAATTTTATGGCTCAGATAGATTCGTTAGGTGATTTGGGACTTAGGAATGTGTTCGGGATATTTTTGTGATGTCCGGTGTAGAATTAGGCTTGAATTGGCGAAAGTTAGTTTTTGGAGATTTCCGATCGGCAGTGAAAAATAGGCTATCGGGGTCGGAATGGAATTCCGAAAGTTGGAACAGGTTCGTAATGTCATTTTGGATATGTCTGCAAAATTTCAGGTAAATCAGAGGTGTTTTGGTTAGTTTCGGCATTGTTGGAGGATTTTAGAAATTTCAAAGTTCTTAGGCTTGGATCCAATGTAAATTTGGTGTTTTAATGTTAGTTTTGATGTTTTGAGAGTGCAACTAAGTTTGAATGATGTTAGGGGATCTGTTGGTAACTTTGGTTGGGGTTCCGAGGGACTCGGGATTGATATCGGGTGGTTATCGGGCATTTTTAGCCTTAGGAAAAATTTGTTGAGTGATGTTCTGGTGCTTTCGCACCTGCGGATGGGGAGCCGCAGCTACGTTCCCGTAGGAGCGGGCGAGGCACCTCAGTTGCGGAAATTTGGCCAGGAGAGAGAATTCTGCAGGTGCGAGGAATTTGTCGCACCTGCGATGTCGCAGGTGCGGATGGTGTATCGCAAGTGCGGAAATTGTGCGACCCCCGGGGAGATCGCAGGTGCGGAAGGGGCATCGCATCTGCGAAGTTTGAGGTCAGACTGCACACCACAGCGATCCTGAAATCATGACTTCGTTGGCTTGATATAGCGCTTGGGCTGAAAGGAGCCCCTCCGGAGTCTATACACCCCCAGTGAGCGCACAGATATTCCGGAGGTGGATTTCTCCGTGGTTGTTATGTTCCGTAGATGGATTTCTCCGTGGTTGTTATGTTCCGGAGATGGATTTCTCCGTGGTTTTTATGTTCCGGAGATGGATTTCTCCGTGGTTATTATGTTTTGAAGATGGATTTCTCCGTGGGGGCTGGATTAGCCGTTTTCCTTAATACTTGGTGATTGTGTCACTCGTGTTTATGTAATATCCGGGATGGACTTCCCTCGGCTTGAAGGCCGTATTCTAGTACTGAGTGGACCACCTTATGAGAGTTCGATTAATGAGTACACATCATTCATGATTCTATATGCATTCATGCTAGTATGCAAAGTTACAGACATATCTTGATGCGTCAAGTTTATTTTCTGATATATATTACTGTCACGTCCAATTTATATACTGTTGTTTAAATGTCGGAAATTTAGTCCGTCACTACCTCTCAGCCCGTAATTTGGTTTCGTTACTACTGAGGTTGTGTACTCACGTTACCCCCTGCACCTTGTGTGCAGATACAAGTACAACGGAATTTAGCTCGGGTTAGGGATCACAGCAGTTTCATCAGAGTTGACGAGGTAGCAGCTGGCGACTGTGATCTCGTCTTCTCTTTCATTTCTACCTGTCGTATTTATTTTCAGACTATGTTAGTCATTTCGTTTGATTTTATTTAGTATTAGCAGCTCATGACTGTGTGACACTGGATCCGGGGTTAGTAGGGTTTGGTCTTTGAGTTTTATAAATTGTTTTCCCAAAATACTAGATTTATTATTTTATTATAAATTTCAGAATTTGTTAAAAGGGGCATTTTATGGGAATTTGTTTTTAGTTAGATAAAATGAGTGGCTTGACTGGTTCCACGACAGGCGCCATCACGACTCCGGAATTGGGTCGTGGCAAATTCATAAGTTCAAGGTGGAGACAAAAAGTAGTTTACGTCGTGTCGCGACGTTAAATCAAGCGCTTTGTGAGGCAACCCAGCTTTACTGCTTTTTTCTATTTTATTTATATTATGTTTGTAGTGTCATTTTTTTTATTTTTTAGGAGCATGGAACGCAAAGCCATTGGAAAGATTCAACAACAAACCAGATGGTTGGAACTAAGTGTGAGGTACCCGCACGAAGGACCAGGTCTGGGAGAAGTCTGAGTACCCCATGAGATGCTAATACTTCGGCCTTTGGCCTACCAGGGAGTTTCTTTTGCAGTTGATCATGGTATTTCATCTTGGGCTACAGATATGACTTGTTACAGTGTGCTCAGACTTATTCAGTTTATAGTTGGGGGATTTTGATCTGGTAAATTGATTCAGAAGTGAAAATGTAGTTCTAAGGTTTATGGTCAGGATTTGATAATGAAATTTCAGTTATGTTGTGTTATCGGACATAGACGGGATAGGGTGACGTGGGATCACCTCCGAATATGTGCATGGAAGGTTACACAACAAATTTTGGTGGTGTTGGAATAGCTCTAGGCACATTCGAGGACGAACGTAAGTTTAAGTGGGGGAGAATGTAACGACCCGGTTGTCGTTACGTAAAACCAGCATTATACTCACTGTTATTGACTTGTCATAGGTTGGTTATTCTATTATTGATGTGTTAGAGTCGATAGGCTTGAAACTGGAGTGGTTAAATGAGAATTCAGTAACTTAGTCTTCAAAAGATAGCCTTATAATGGGAAAAGTCAATTGAGAGTTGACTTATTGGTAAACGACCTCGGAATGCGAATTTTATGGCACGGATAGATTCGTTAGGTGATTTGGGACTTAGGAATGTGTTCGGGATATTTTTGTGATGTCCGGTGTAGAATTAGGCTTGAATTGGCGAAAGTTAGTTTTTGGCGATTTCTGGTCGGTAGTGAAAAATAGGCTATCGGGGTCGGAATGGAATTCCGGAAGTTGGAACAGGTTTGTAATGTCATTTTGGATATGTCTGCAAAATTTCAGGTAAATCAGAGGTGTTTTGGTTGGTTTCGGCATTGTTGGAGGATTTTAGAAATTCCAAAGTTCTTATGCTTGAATCCAATGTAAATTTGGTGTTTTAATGTTAATTTTGGTGTTTTGAGAGTGCAACTAAGTTTGAATATGTTATGGGATGTGTTGGTGATTGGGGTTCCGAGGGACTCGGGATTGATATCGGGCCTTTTTAGCCTTAGGAAAAATTTGTTGAGTGTTGTTCTGGTGCTTTCACACCTGCGGATGGGGAGCCGCAGGTGCAGTCCCGCAGGAGCGGGCGAGGCACCGCAGGTGCGGAAATTTGACCAGGAGAGAGAATTCAACATGTGTGAGGAATGCGGAAATTGTGCGACCCCAGGGGAGATCGCAGGTGCGAAAGGGACATCACACCTGCGAAGCCGCAGGTGCGAGTAAGTGATCGCAGGTACGAGATCACTAGACAGAAGGTATAAAAACTAGCCTTCGTGAATTTTAGCCATTTTCTCAATATTTTCTACGGGTTTGAAGCTTTTGAAGGGTTTTGAAGAGGGAATTCGATAGTTCTTCATCAAGGTAAGATGTTTGGACTCTAAACTCGTTTACATGTGATTAAAGGTCGGAATTATGGTGAAAAATAGGGAAAAGCCAGTGTAAATTTGGATGATTAGGGCTTGGGAGTTGAATAGTTAAAATGGTGATTGAGGGATCATTTAGACTCCGAATTTAGTGTTCTTTATATGTACGGACTCGTGAGAGGACGAAGAACAGTTTGGTATAAAAGTTTCTGGATTTCGGGACATGGGCCTGGGGGTCGGGTTTTGACCGGTTTCAGATTTTTGGGTGATTTTTGATATTTTCAATTGGTAATTGTTCCTTAAGCATATATTGATGATAAAAATCTGAAATTGGTAGATTTGGAGCACTCGGAGGCCGAATTTAGAGGCAAGGACACTATGGAGTAGTGCTTTAGCCGGTTTTGAGGTAAGTAACGCTTCCAAACTTGGAACTGAGGGTTCAAAACCCCAAACTATTTGATAACTGCTGTTAATTAAGGTGACGCACTTGCCAAGTGACGGGAATGCGGGCGTTTACTGAATATTTATAGCCTGGTTCATCCCATGGCACTGTCGATTGGTTATCCCAGATTGATATTGTATTGTGAAGGTGGTAATTACCTGAAACGAGATAGAAATCATGCTAAGTATAAATGTTAAGGCTTCACGCCGATGTGTTTAGACCGGAATGGTTGATTGTTGCTGTCTCTATCTGTGATTATTGCTTTCATGTACTCAGTCCTATTATAGTATATGTTTCATGCCTCAGTCTTGTAAGTTGCTAGTTTATTTATATTATCATTGGCTTGGGCTGCATTGCATATGTTAGAGCATTCTAAGTGAGACTTGAAGGTACTGACTGAGTGAGGCTTAGAGCCTCGTTTGAGACAGTTATGAGGTCGGACTGCACACCACAGCGATCCTAAAATCATGCCTTCGTTGGCTTGATATAGCGCTTGGGCTGAAAGGAGCCCCTCCGGAGTCTATACACCCGCAGTGAGCGCATAGATATTCTGGAGATGGATTTCTCCGTGGTTGTTATGTTCCGGAGATGGATTTCTCCGTGGTTGTTATGTTCCGGAGATGGATTTCTCCGTGGTTGTTATGTTCCGGAGATGGATTTCTCCGTGGTTATTATGTTCCGAAGATGGATTTCTCCGTGGGGGCTGGATCAGCCGTTTTTCTTAGTATTTGGTGACTGTGTCACTCGTGTTTATGTAATATCCGGGATGGACTTCCCTGGGCCTGAAGGCCGTATTCTAGTACTGAGTGGACCACCTTATGAGAGCTCGATTAATGAGTACACATCATTCATGATTCTATATGCTCTAGTATGCAGAGTTACAGACATATCTTGATGCGTCGTGTTTATTTCCTGATATATATTACTGTCACGCCCAATTTGTATACTGTTGTTTGAATTGTCGGAGGTTTAGTCCGTCACTACCTCTCAGCCCGTAGTTTGGTTTCGTTACTATTGAGTTGGTGTACTCACGTTACCCCTTACACCTTGTGTGCAGATACAGGTACAACGGAATTTAGCTCGGGTCAGGGATCACAGCAGTTTCATCAGAGTTGACGAGGTAGCAGCTGGCGACCGTGATCTCGTCTTCTCTTTCATTTCTACCTGTCGTATTTATTTTCAAACTATGTTAGTCATTTCGTTTGATTTTATTTAGTATTAGCAGTTCATGACTGTGTGACACTGGATCCAGGGTTAGCAGGGTTTGGTCTTTGAGTTTTATAAACTGTTTTTCCAAAATACTGGATTTATTATTTTATTATAAATTTCAGAATTTGTTAAAAGGGGCATTTTATGGGAATTTGTTTTTAGTTAGATAAAATGAGTGGTTTGCCTGGTTCCACGACATGCGCCATCACGACTCCGGAATTGGGTCGTGACAAATTCATAAGTTCAAGGTGGAGACAAAAAGTAGTTTACGTCGTGTCGCGACGTTAAATCAAGCGCTTTGGGAGACAACCCAGCTTTACTGTTTTTTTTAATTTTATTATTATTTTTTTATTTATATTATGTTTGTAGTGTCATTTTTTTTATTTTTTAGGAGCATGGAACGCAAAGCCATTGAAAAGATTCAACAACGAACCAGATGGTTGGAACTAAGTGTGAGGTACCCGCACGAAGGACCAGGCATGGGAGAAGTCTGAGTACCCCATGAGATGCTAATACTTCGGCCTTTGGCCTACCAGGGAGTTTCTTTTGCCCTCTTATATGTATGGGTGTGCATTGGGGACAATGCACAATTTTAAGTGTGGGGTGAGGAGATTGTCTGGGTGACTTTCCATGCTATTTTAGTTGTGTTAGTTAATTGAATAATTTTTAAAAAAAAATAAAAATAGAAAAGATTGAACTTTTCTCGACGATAGATCTATTAGACAATTTTCTTGAGTGATTTAAGCCGAAAGGAAAAAGGCAAAAAAAGATTTTCTGTTGTTAAGTAGTGTAGCAATTACCTCTTGTTTTTTTTTTGTCGCGGTTCTTTTCTAAGGGTTTTGTTTGAACCGGGTGTAGTTAGTTTTCTTTTTTTAGGAGTAGGAGCCAATGTGAGATAAATTGAATTGAAGTAATATCTCTTGACTTTGTTATGCCTTGAGAATAGTGAGTACTTTGGTTGTGACACTTAGCCTCAATTTTTGACTCTTGTATAAGTACCTTAAATTGTTTAAGCTTAACTTTACTTAACTGCTTTGACTAGAGTGTCTTGATGAAACCAATCCTGAGTGAGTTATGTGCCATGTGTGTGTAAGGTTTTGTGTTATGCTGTGGATTTCATTTGATGCCTAAAACTTGCCTCGTGTGTTTTTGCAAAGCAAAATAGTAGTTTTGTTCAGTCTTGGAAGTGATATAGACGTTTCTTTGTTGAGCCAATATGTATATTTTATCCGCCTAATTGTTATGTATCGTAGTTAACCCATTTGAGCCTGTAATCCTGTTTCTTTGGTAACCACATTACAAGACTTACTCATTTGTTTGAATTAACCATCTAACCTCTCATGAGCACTTGAATTGTTATGAACTATGTCAAAGTTAAAGTATGGGTTGATTGGTTTGGCTTTTGAGTGGAACTACTGAAATAAGGAGAAAGATGCACTGTTTTGAAAAAGTAAGAGCCACTTGAAATGAAAAAGAAAGAAAAGAAAAAAAATAGTTGTATTGCTGTGAAAAAAAAATATTCCTTGATAAGTGGTGACTCTTGATGTAATTGTGCTTAAAGAAGTATGGGGTAATAAACATTGATGTGAAGGTGGAGTTTGGTTTCACATAAGTATGGGGGTTGAATGTTAAAGTATAAGGATTAAAGTGCTTAGGGAGGTGTAGTCACTCTTATATCTAAATGTATCATACCTGCCTCGCAGCCTACATTACAACCAAATAAAGTCCTACTTGATTCTAGACTGAATGAGCTCGATTAGCAGAGTAGTACACTACGGGCAAGCCTATGGTGCATCTTTTGTGGCATGTGAATGTTATTTCTGAGAGTGAGTGAATTCTTTCTATCTTGACTTCCTAAGTGTTCTTAAATTTTAATGTGTGGAACTACTCTCTTTTGTTGTGTGAGGGCACTTGATTCATGAAGAAAAGGTAATACTTGACCTCTATGTTAGAGTAAATTGGTGAGTTGCGAATAATGTATGGTACTTATGAGTCAAATCTTAAGGTGAAGATGTTACGCTTTTGTGCTAAGTCTATTTTAAATATTCCTGGTGTGATGAATTAGGAGAATTGTTTTAAAAAATCGTTATATAAAGTGTAGTTTGATTACTCGAGGAAGAGCAATGGTTTAAGTGTGAGGTGTTGATTATAGGCTATAATTACGTATTCTAGTCACTTTTTACACTCTAATTTACTGCACTTTAATTAAGTTTGAGCTTTGATCGCTAATGTTTTGCACTAATTGTGTGGTTTATGCCCTGTATGAGTGATTCCGAGATATGTAGATGTTATGGAATGAATTCAAGTGATTTGGAGCTTTGAATTCTGGGTAAAAGCCCAAGGAATTAAGTCAGGATCGTGTTCGGGGATCAAAATTTGATAGTTAAGAACGAAAGAAGAATCGAGTAGGCATATTGTGCACTGTCTACTTTTCGCTCAGTACTCCATTTAGGCTCCACAATATATGGTTGGAAATATAATTCAAAGGGATACAACTTTAATGTTTTATGTTGTTCCAAATTCCAAGCGGAATAAGGTGAAAAATGCGTAAAATAGAACATTGGCCAAAAACCGCGCCCGGGTCCGCGGTTGAATCCGCGGCCGCGGACGGGCTGCCAGAAAACAGTTCTTTTTCGCGTAGGAGAAGGTATAATTGTTTGGTCCCGACCCTAATTGGTATATATACATGGAAAAATGGTATTTTGAGAACTTTTGACACACTTTAGAGTAAAACAACACCCAAGGAGGCAAGAATACGCTAGGAGCAAGGAGGAAGATTTAACCACAAGTGTTTCCTTCCTCTTCCTATTTTTCATTGTTGGTTATGACTTTTAGTATTGTAGTTTTACATACTATTATGAGCAACTAATTTGTTATCTAGGATTTTGATGGAACCTCTTGGAGGATGAATTCTTGTTATGTTTTAATGTAATTTAACCTTTGAATTTGTCTATTTGTTCAAGTACGTGCTTATTTCAGTTGATTGAAAGGCCATCGATTGACTGTGCCTATTTATTATGTGTTGTTGAGAAATAATACATATTTAGGTGGTTGTTAAACAACGTCACTCCTAACGTATGTGAGAAATCAATATATTAGGTTTAAAGGTAGGTTTAGAAATAACAAAGCCTTGACGTGGACATAATGAGCGGTTAGAAAAGTTAACTAGCGTAGTTCGAGAGAATATGTCTAGTAAATTGTTGTAGTTGCTCGAGAGAGAATTATGGCACCTAAAGTGCTCACGATTAGTAGAGAATACATAAGCGAAATTGTAGGGAACATAGCGGGAAGGATTCCAACATTTGGGAAAATCATAACTCTAGACCTTCTTAATTTAGTCTCCAACTCTAAGTATCTTTAGTTGTTAATTTACTGCTTTAGTTTGTTAGTCAATTAGTTAGATATAAGAATCTTAATATTTATAACTTAGAAATTTATTCAAGCTTGTCTTCTAAGCGATATTAAAATAATTATGGCGAAACCTTAGTTCTTTGTGGGATTCGACTCCGGACTTTTAGACCGGATTATATTTACAGCAATCGCTTATCCTTTTTAGTACTAGAGTTGGGCGTGACCAAATTTTGGCACCGTTGCCGGGGACTAACGGTGTAGTTGTAGGTGTACATATTTCTAGGTTGCAAGTTTGAACTGCTATTTTTGTTTCTTGTATTTGAATTTTTTTTTTTTTTTTTTTGACTTGAGAGACATGGCATCTTGGAATTATGAGAGTTTTGATATTGGTAATTCTACTTTTGATCCTCCTTATACATATTGTGAAGGAAACCACCAGTGACAAAATTATTCAAATATTCTCGAGAACGAATTATGTGCATCAACTCAATCTTATCTATGAAATGCATGTGATATATGTGATAGTCAAGATGATCACTTTAATGATTGTGCTTATATTTCTTAATCAGATATTTAAACACGTTCATCAATTCTAAATTCATTGTTTCATGATGGTTTCCTCTTTGAAAAAATATGTTACGGGGCTAAGCTTATTTGTCAAGTGTGGTAGAGTCGCTGGTTTCTTTGCTTAAATGGTTGAAATATCAGAACTGCTTTGATTTAGCAACGTTGTCTGCTTACTGTCTAACACATACCCCTCTTCGTCAACAATGGTTCAAAAGTCCATAATCTTCATCAAAAATCTCAAACCTTAGAACAAATTAAATAGTATCCGAATACCGTCGTTTGTTATAGGCGCTATTATTAATAATAAATTCTTGTGATTATCGGTACGATTCTTGTGGCATAGTTACGATACGTAAATTCAAATTCAGGTGTGCGTTTCATGTGGCTCAACCATAACTTCGAATAATAATAAAATTTAACATGTTGTAAATCGTGTGTGCGTTTCACGTAGCGCAATTCACAATGTGTACAAAACAAATGAGTGCGCGACACCGCGACTTGTTCCAACAAATTCCATAAATACTAAAAGCGGTTAAAAAGTAAAAAATACAAAACAGGTTTCAAATATGTATTAAATCAGATAATTAGGCCAATTATTAATAGTTGAGCGACCATGCTAAAATCACGAAACTCAGGAGTGACTCACACCTTCTTCGGGTTAATAGAATTCCTTATGCGGTCTTCTATGTTCGTAGACCATAAACAAGAGTCAATTTCCTCGATTAGGGATTTATAAACAGATGACTTGGGACACCATAATAATTATCCCAAGTGATGACTCTAAACTAATAAATAATCTCATTTCGAATAATGTCACTTAAATTGAAAAACTATCTATCCCTTCGGGAAAAAGAAGGTGTCACAGTAAATACTAAAAACTAAACATTCCAATATTTATGCCCTAATAGGTTAGTGATTTTAGAGGAATTTTCATAAAGCATTACTGTTTAGAGCCTAATTGCAATGAGTAACTATTGTTTGCCTAATTACCATTCATAATTACTATTCAATTGTTACCAACTGGTATCACTTGTATTCAGGCGTACAGCGAATACGTTATTTGTCAACTATATTCGTTCGCACAATGAATACATCTGTATCAAATAATCGATTTCTTCTTTTAGTACTATATGTGAATTACTATAAAATTCAAAAATAGGCACGAACAATAATTTTCCGAAAGTATAAATATGAATAGTAAGTACAATATTTATATATGTTTGCCTTGTCGCATAATTTTTCTATGATTTTACGGCTCACTGTAAGTTGGGCCAAAAAGTGATTTGCAGTGCCACCCATGAATGGGCTTCTTTCTTTTGGTGCCTCTCGTGAGGATAGTCAAAATCACGCTTCAGAAAAACAGATGCTAATACTTGACTAAGGGTTCGGAGAAAAAAAATATTAGAATTGGATTTGAAGGTAATTAGGTAAATAAAGTGGAAACCACCAAAAGAACGTCCAAAAAAAGGTCTTACAGTACAATTTCAAGTGCACCAAGTTGACACAAATTCTTATAGTCTAGTGGTATCAGTAAAAAAAAAAAAACAACAACAATAATTGTGAATTTAATTTTCATTACCCCTTGCCCTATATCACTATGTAGTAATACTTTATTCTAAAAAAAAGTGTGCGAGTTTGGGTAATATGCACGGTAGGACAATTAGTGGTTCGCCAGATAGAATAGGGACAGCTTTGAGTGTTAACCTAAACTTCATGAACTACTCTTGGACTTTTTTTACTCCAATTTAGCTAGTTTTTTACAATGATATTGGTTCCATTATGTTTGACACTATTAGATTTTTCAGTATCTTTTCCGTGATTTTAATCGAGGGATTTATAATATTTTGCAAGAGTAGTGTAGACATTCGCATAAAGTTATTGACCATTTTTCTTTTCTGATATGTTTCAAAAAAATATATACATATTTTTATACTTATAAAATCCTTAGGTTTAGCGTTCTCATTTTACCTAAATTCGTAATATTCTAAGAGCAACTTTGATATATTGTATATTTTTATTTATATCTCAAACTTTTAACTGTTTGTTCAACCTAACGCTCTTGTGTAAAGTGAAATTTTAGATACTGACAAAAATAATTCCTTATATTTGGATGGTAGTTTAACACGGTGACAGTAGATGATGTACCCGTACGATGCACGTGTCCAATTATTTTTTGTTTCTTCGTTTTCTTCTTGTTTTCTCCTTTTTTATATTTTTTGGTGTATTGCTAATTACACACTTTCTATGCCTTTAGGAAAAGACGAAAGAGAATAGGCTTTTGTGTAATAACGTATAGAACCACGATTACGTGTATTGTTATTTATCTTTTGCATTATGTGCATTTTAATTTTCTAAAATCGTATTACTATACCAATCACTTTGAAATACTTGTCAAGGTTTAATGCTTTATTATACAGTAATTAGATAATAATTCAAGTAGAATTTAAATTATTTCTACAAAGGGTCTACACTTTCTTATTTTAAAATTTATTTGCACCACTAAGCCTTAAATTAATTACTATAAAATAATAATTAAAAAGACAATTGAAAATAAGTTGTCATGTATTTTTCTGATTGTTTAAATTGAATAATATATAGTTTTATTCTTTTAATATTTTCAGTTGTGTTAATATATTACTTTTTTCTTTTTATACTAATCGAAATTTGAATAATAAAATATATTAATATTATTCCTAAATAGTTGATATAAAGGTATTTTTGGGTCCTTTGAAATAATAATTGTGATTTTTTATTATTAAGAATTTTAATTAAACAATTATTTTGTTCTATTTGAATGACATAATATTAAAAATAAATTAATCTCTCGATCACGCTAAATACTAATCAAATTGACCTTAAATTGAAATATTGCAGTTTTTTCTAGTTTCATTTGATATGATTGAGATACTATTTAGGGTATAATGCAATTTTATCATAATAGTAGTATTTGTTGAGATTTTTTTAAAATAATTAATTGTATATTTATGTATTTTGAAATTTATATAATGTTGAATTCTTATTGAATAGAGTATGTACTCAACTAACTTCAATCATAGAGGGAGAAGTATAATCTTGTATGAGATACTTCTCATACTTCCTAATATATAATGGTTTTTAAAAGAAAAAAATTTCACGCATTAGTTGTCTTAATTTCTACTTCAGATATTTTCAACTCATATTTTAGAGAGGGGATACGTATTATTCAATTTGAACAAATATTTAATTTTATATAATAAGAAAGAGGACTTGAAACTATATTTTATTCTTAAATATTTTTTCCGAATTTTATAAATTATTCCAATTGAAATTGCAATTTAATGAGAACTTTGTAAAATGATATCAGTTTATAATGATATAATAATATTTTAATATAAATCAACATACATTATCACTAATTCTTTTTTAATAAAATTTTCTTTACCTGGAATAATTAATAAATAAAATAAATGAAATAATGTTTCTTAAGGAAATAAAAAAATTATCATATATAAATGTATGTGACCTTAGTATTTTTAATCAGGTGAATATTTGAATTATAAAATTATCAAAAAGATAATTTTTTTAGTTGAAAGTACTTATTGAAAAAATAATAATAACAATCAAATATTATATTTAATGAAGATAGTGAAGGTTGAATGGAAAGTGGGGTCCACCAAACTTTTGAGCCTAGTATACAAGCAAATAATGCACTAATATATTTGAAATGATCATTATGCCCTTGAATTTTTTTTTACTCCAATTTAGCTAGTTTCTTACAATGATATTGGTTCCATTATGTTTGACAATATTAGATTTTTCAGTATCTTTTCCGTGATTTTAATCGAGGGATTTATAATATTTTGCAAGAGTAGTGTAGACATTCGCATAAAGTTATTGACCATTTTTCTTTTCTGATATGTTTCAAAAAAATATATACATATTTTTATACTTATAAAATCTTTAGGTTTAGCGTTCTCATTTGACCAAAATTCGTAATATTCTAAGAGCAACTTTGATATATTGTATATTTTTATTTATATCTCAAACTTTTAACTGTTTGTTCAACCTAACACTCTTGTGTAAAGTGAAATTTTAGATAATGACAATTAATAATTCCTTATATTTGGATGGTAGTTTAACATGGTGCTTTACATATAGGGTCTTTTGCATTCGTACTCATTTTTTGTGTCACATTTTAACTTATACCCGCTTTGTAAAAAAATTGCATCAGTATCCGTTTTTGCGCATAACTTCAGCATGCGGGGCTGAAGTAGCAAAGGCAATCACGCAAAACTTCAGCATTCTAGTAGACGGGCCTGAAGTATCTTGCGAACTTCAGCTCTAGAACTGAAGTTGTTATCTTGTAACTGGGAAACTAAGAGCTGAAGTTCTTATCTTTGTAACTTGGAACTTCAGCTCTAGTAAATGGGGACCGTCAGCTCTAGAGCTAAAGTTTTTGTCTTTGTAACTGGGGAACTTCAGCATACGGGGCTGAAGTTCTCCAGTTATAAAGACAAAAACTTTAGCATACGGGGCTGAAGTTCCCTAGTTACACTGGAGAAGTTCTGTCTTTGTAACTGGGGAACTTCAGCATACGGGGCTGAAGTTCTCTAGTTATAAAGACAAAAACTTCAGCATACTGGGGTGAAGTTCCCCAGTTTACAAAGACAAAACTTCAGCTCTAGAGCTGAAGTTTTGTCTTTGTAAACTGGGGAACTTCAGCCAGTATGTTGAAGTTTGTAACTGGGAAACTTTGTCTTTGTAACTAGTGAACTTCATCCCCGTATGCTGAAGTTCTGTCTTTATAACTGGCGAACTTCAGCTTAACTGGTGAACTTCAGCTCAGCGAGGGAAAGGGAGCTGAAGTTATTTAAAAAGTGGGTACGAGTTAAAAGTTTTTAAAAAAAAAATGTGTATAGGTTAAATGGGGGCGACCAAATAAGGTGCCCCGCGCAATTTACTAGATGATGTACCCGTGCGATGCACGGGCCCAATTGTTATTTTTTTCTTCGTCTTCTTCTTAATTTCTCCGTTTTAATATTTCTTGGTCTATTGCTAATTGCACACTTTCTATGCCTTAAGGGAAAGACGAAAGAAAATAGGCTTTTGTGTAATAACGTATAGAACCACGATTACGTGTATTGTTATTTATCTTTTGTATTATGTGCATTTTAATTTTTCTGAAATTGTATTACTATACCAATCACTTTGAAATACTTGTCAAAGTTTAATGCTTTATTATACAGTAATTAGATAATAATTCCAGTAGAATTTAAATTATTTCTACATAGGGTCTACACTTTTTTATTTTAAAATTTATTTGCACCACTAAGCCTTAAATTAATTATTATAAAATAATAATTAAAAAGACAGTTGAAAAATAAGTCGTCGTGTATTTTTCTGATTGTTTAAACTGAATGATATATAGTTTTATTCTTTTAATATTTTCAGTTGTGTTAACGTATTACTTTTTCCTTTTTATACTAATCGAAATTTGAATAATAAAATATATTAATATTATTCCTAAATAGTTGATATAAAGGTATTTTTTTGGTCCTTTGAAATAATAATTGTGATTGTTTATTATTAAGAATTTTAATTAAAAAAAATTGTATTTTGTTCTATTTGAATGACATAATATTAAAAATAAATTAATCTCTTAATCACGCTAAATACTAATCAAATTGACCTTAAATTGAAATATTGCAATTTTTTCTAGTTTCATTTGATATGATTGAGATAATATTTAGGGTTTAATGCAATTTTCATCATAATAGTAGTATTTGTTGAGATTTTTTAAAAATAATTAATTGTATATTTATGTATTTTAAAATTTATATAATGTTGAATTCTTATTGAATAGAGTATGTATTCAACTAACTTCGACCATAGAGGGAGAAGTATAATCTTGTATGAGATACTTCTCATACTTCCTAATATATAATGGTTTTTAAAAGAAAAAGTTTTCACACATTAATTATCTTAATTTTTACTTCACATATTCTCAACTCATATTTTAGAGAGGGGATACGTATTATTCAATTTGAACAAATTTTTAATTTTATATAATAAGAAAGGGGACTTGAAACTATATTTTATTCTTAAATATTTTTTTCGGAATTTATAAAGTATTCCAATTGAAATTGCAATTTAATGAGAACATTGTAAAATGATATCAATTTATAATGATATAATAGCATTTGAATGTAAATCAACATACATTATCACTAATTCTTTTTTAATGAAATTTTCTTTACCTGGAATAGTTAATAAATGAAATAATGTTTCTTAAGGAAATAAAAAAAATATCATATATAAATGTATGTGACCTTAATATTTTTAATCAAGTGAACATTTGAATTATAAAATTATCAAAAAGATAATTTTTCTAGTTGAAAGTACTTATTGAAAAAATAATAATAATAACAATCAATTATTGTATTTAATGAAGATAGTAAAGGTTGAATGAAAAGTGGGGTCCATCAAACTTTTGAGCCTAGTATACAAGCAAACAATGCACTAATATATTTGAAATGGCCATTTTGCCCTTGGTCAACCTCCTCTTCTCTCTTCTATATAATAGAAACTAGATAAGGAAAGGCTCGTATACAGGCCCAACATTGTACTCTTAGTTAATTAATTTTTTGATAAATAAATCGATCTTTGTTATATTCATTTAATCACGGATAGAGGATGCTATTGGTGATCACAATTTATAATCTATTTATTTTAATAATTTACTTAAAATTAAACTATAAACTATAATCTGTTTAGGTTGCTCAAATTAACATAAAATACCTACTTGCTATAATGCTCATTTTTAACATCCATATCAAACATAAACATCAAATTAAAAAGAATGGAATTATTTTTCTGATGTATTTGAATACTTTATAAGAGGATACATTAAAGCTACAAGTGTTATCCATATTTACAAATTTTCTAAAATAAGAAGCTTAACAATTTATCTGTAAACTATTCTTGAATACATCCAAATTAGGTTCGCAATAGTTTCAACAGTGGGGACAATTAGCTACTTGATGAAAGTTAACACGAACAACATCATTCTTTACAATACGATAAAATATGAAAAAAAATTTACTATGATTTTACTTCATGTCTTGTATACAACAAAATCAAGAGAAAATTTTAGTACTGTAAATAAAGAGAACTTCCAAGGTGGCTTGCATCCCTAAAGAGGTAATTTACTACTTCAAACAAAGAGAACCAAAGACGCTAAACAAATATTAACCTGATATAAATGGTAGTAATTCACTATAGTAGTTCAAATTATATTTTATTACAAGTCGTTTAAAATGATGTTAATTGGTGATAAAATATTAAACATTCGATAGAAGTCGGTATAAATTATTATTGGGTTTTTAATTTTTTCTTAATTAGAGAGATAAGAGAAATATTTTTATTTTTCTATAGATTTATGATATGTTAGTTTTCATAATGAAAAAATATAAAAAATTATAACAAATAATGTTTAGGATAATTCATTGATAGTTGAAAACGTATCAGGGAAGAATGAGTTCAAACCATGTAGATTAAATTTTCACATCAATTAAGTATATAAGAGATAGCCCCCTAATACAGTATGAACAAATCACATCAATTAATTTAACTTTTGAGATTTAATAATCTATACTTTTTAAAATTACTTTTGAATATGAAATTTTCTAGATTGAAATCGCCTTCAAATAGTGTGGATAAATAAAAACCTTTTAATTTTAATTTATAATTACTTTAAAACAGTATGGGTAAATACGAAAATCTTGTAAATATTTACCGATATTTTTTTTTTGTTGCTCTATTATTTAAAAATTAAGTTTACTTTATCTGATTAAACTTCTAATTGACTAAATCAAAATTAATAATTTTACCAAATGGGAAAAGAAACGTTACAAATGAGTATTTACATGCAATACTCCTTGCAAAAGTAGTCTAATCAACAAAAAATTTAAAGGAGTGTTGTGGTTATGAGAATGTGGGGTTCACGGCTATCAATGACATTTTGCATTTAAGAATTACAAATAATATAGGAGTCTTTATGAAATCATATATGCCCTTGGTCGACCATCTTTGAGTAGTTTTGATGCTTAAAATTTTTCAAAAGTGAGTATATTTAAAGGATAATTTGTCTACCCTAAAATCGGAGTAACAATTAAACTTATGTTGAGGTCTAAAAGATATGTGATTTAAATCAATACTAATTGATAAATGGAAGATAAGTATGTGAGTTAAGTGAGCAAGATAGATCAAACCAGTGTATACGTGTCTCGACCTCGAGCTATGGTGGCCTCGAGAACAATAGTATGAACAGTAAAGCAAAATAAAGGAAGGATAATAAAGCTAAAGATCAATTCTGAAAGATGAGTGAAAAGCAAGAGTGTATATTCTTTGCCAATGATTGATCACAAATGAAGGAGCTCCCCTTTATATAATAGGGAATCCCAACTAAGATACATTTCTATTTCTAGTAAGGAATCTAATTGTAAAATTGTTACAGCTGTCTAACCGCCTAGTACTGATTCGTACAAATCCGTTCCGGAATTCATGCCTTGATATTTGTGCCACTGCGGGAATCTCTCCCATTCTGTTGCAAACCTATAACGACACTAGCTCGGGGTAGGCCATACCCGATGATGCGAGACTAAATTGCATAGTTTAACATGTGATATACCTTACATTTTATGCGCATT